>JAUCMS010000048.1:14996988-15014320 GCA_032357445.1 Enteromius radiatus
TTTTTTGGAAAAATGTCGCCAAGGGGGTCTGAAAAGTCGCTAAATCTAGCGACAAAGTCGCTAAGTTGGCAACACTGAGCGAGAGGAAAACATATCTACAGCCCGCGAGCTCATTTCAAACCCTCGCTGTTATTTTTGTCAGTCGTGGGGCGGGGCTTGGTGTTTTAGTTGTAATCTCAAATGTCATTGGTTATTCTCCTTTTCCGGAAGGCAGTATTGGATGCCTGTTATAAGATGATTTGTTTACTTTACTTGAGACATGGCATTGGACAATATTTAATTATTGTTTGGCTTAATTATTAGTTGTATATTTACCTTGATGTATTTATTTGTTTATTATTGCGCGCGGGAGGGTTTGAAATGAGCTTGCGGGCTGTAGATCTGTTTTCCTCTCGCGAAAGTGATTTACCGCGCGCGCCAGCATCAGTGGTGCACTCGCTTATTAATGGCATAGTTTTTCCGCCATAGAAGAAGCTTCATTTTAAGAGTGTGCATAAAATGTCTGAGATAAATAAATGTGATAATGTGTTGACAGGCAGTGAAGTGCTGAGCGAGTCCTTGCGTGTTCTCTTCACGACGCTGGGAGCGAGTCTGCATTACTGCATCGGTTACATGGTGCTGCCGTGGATGGCCTTCATCGTCCGAGACTGGAGAACACTACTGAGGCTTCTGTCGGGCCTCACGGTGCTCTACATCCCACTGTGGTGGTGAGCTTCAGTTATGCTCATAATACACTTCCCTTTGCATTCCCACTGGAAACACAAGCTCATGCAAACACTTCACAAAGTTCTGGATTTAAAGAACAGATGTTTTAAATCTGCATGCTCTTGTTATGTTGAATTATAGTTAAGGCACACATAGCGTGGTGTCACATCTGGCTCAGCTAAAAGTCTATTGTGAGCATGTCTTCAGAATTGGTGCAGTCCTCTTCATTGGCCACTTGAGCCTTCAGTCCTTCCCTGCAGTAGATCATCTCCATTTCCTGTTTTTTCTTCTGACCCAATCCTCAGGATGATCCCAGAGTCTCCACGATGGCTTCTCTCTCAGGGACGTGTGCGGGAATCTGAGGCCATCGTGAGAGAAGCAGCGAAGAAGAACAAAGTCTTTGCTCCAGAGGTCATCTTCAAGCAGTCCGAGGTCTGAGGAGATGATAACACCGCTACAATAAACACAAGAACCCTTCAATAATATTCACATTAAGTTGTGAAAAATGCGTGTCATGAGACAAAACGTAGTTTTTTCTTTCGTTCTGATAGTTATCTGGGAGGTGTAATGAACAGCGAATCTGTCTTTGTTTGGTCATTTCTAGGTGAAACTGTTGGCGTCCCAGAACAGCAAGTACAGCACACTCGATGTTCTACGATCCAGAGACATCCGCAGAACCACGATCCTGTGTTTACTGCTGTGGTGCGTCTGACAGGCTTCAGTGCCACGTTCTTCTCCAGTGTTCTTCAGATCCTATCACTTCTGTCTCTTTGTCTCTCTGATAGGATGTCCATCAACGTGGGGTACTTCGGCTTGTCCTTGAACACCAGTAACCTCAGCGGTGATCCGTTCCTCAATTGCTTCCTCTCTGCGCTCACCGAGGTGCCGGCCTACATCGTGTCCACTTTTCTCCTGAACAGTTGTCCTCGGAGACCCGTCCTGACCGCTTTCCTGGTCATCGGAGGAGGATTTCTGCTCCTGGTGCAGCTGATCCCTGAGAGTAAGTATTGAGACTGAGATTCAGATCAGCCTTAGATTTAGATTTGAGGAGCAAAACACTCGTGTCCACGCATCTTTTACTCAGTATTAGAGAGCGGGTCAGTGTACAAGAGCCATCTGCTGTACATTAACTCATCAGAGGACTTATGATATAAGAGTAATCCAGAGTAGTACAGAAGACAGAATTTAAAGCACATTCAGATAATCAAATGTACGATGGCACGTAGTCAACGTCAGGCTCCTTCAGACAAGTAAATAAATATGCCTAATATGGGTTTAGTCTGATTATGTGTAAGTGCAAACTCATGAATTTATTATAAAACTCTAAAAAGCACACAGAAGACCATGAGTTAGCATTCGGAAAAGCACCAGGAATCAGATTCTAAGGGCCCGATGATGGAGGGGGCCCCCGAGGTTTCAAGCGATGGGGCCCTGCCCAGCACTGAAGAAAGTTTGTAACCAGGCTGTTTTGGGTCACCATAGTGTTTTGTCCTACTATGGAAGTCAATGGTGACCAAAACAGTTACAAACTTTCTTCAAAAGATCTTTTGAGATCCTGTTGGTTATTCACACCAGACACAAGCGTTCCTGGACTTTAACGGTTACTAACTCTTAACAGCTGTACGTTTCCACAAAAGGATAAGAACTTGAAAACATTTCAGTAGTGGAGAGTGGGGGCAGTTTCAACACTTTTTACATTTCCTTCAGTTTCTCAGCGACTGTTTGTTTTAGAAAGACAAAATATTTATATATTAAACCCATATCTGTCACCTACCTGCCCATACTGCCACAACATGTGTACATATCATAATATGGAAGAAATTTGTACTTTAATGGACCCTGAAAAATGTTGCGACTGTCCCCATATATGGATACAGTACCGTGGGGCAGCAACAATCATTTAGATGTAATAAAACTCATAATTGCATCATTTTTCAAATCTTTTTTTAGTTTCTGTCTCTGGTCTCGAGTAGTTAATTGACTTAATAACAATATTTAAAAGGCATAACATTCAAGTTTACTGTAATAACAAGCCTCTAAAGCCTCCTTTTCGGGGGTATCTGTCAGGATGGCCGATTCACGTTTTTATTCCCTACTGTTTGGTTTTGTTAACTTCTGTGGCTATTGAAATATGTTCCTTATCAAACCACTGAATTGCATTTATATCTATTTGATCTAATTGTCAACGATGCGTTGCAACTGTCTCCCACCCGGAAGCCATCTTTAAACTAGCAATGCTAGCTTAACACATTAGCTTTAACACATGGTTCCTAGGTCTGTTAAGAGCTAAGAACCTGCATATTCAAACTATATAACTATAAAGATCAATACTTGGTCAGATTAGACAGTATGAAAAAAATTCTGGTCATTAAAAAAAATACTTTTTCACCTAAAATGTCAGTTCTCCCAGAAGGAATGATGACATGTGACTGCTAACTTCCAGAAAGAAGGAGAAGCCTTCTGAGCATGTGCATGGCTCCAGCTCATTCCTGATAGGAGAAATCAGACATGTTGCAACTGTCCCCACTCTCCCCTATATAATTTCTTCTCCTATAATATCCCTCTATTTAAGGTACAGATGACCCTGGTCATGGACAGGCACCTCCATGTTTTACAGTTGTTTTCCTGTAAGCTGAGATATGGCCTTATGGTTTGTACATCTTGCTCTAGACCTCCTGAACCATATACTATTCTGACAGCCCTCCAAGAAAATCAGTCCCATGCAAAGAAGCAGAAATGATTTTTTCTTCCGCAGTAACAAACGGGTAACCCTGGAAACGAACAGGAAGATCTTAAGATATTAGATGAACTAGACAGGAAGACTTTTCCCTGTCGAGCGTTCACTCATCCCGAAACTATTCTCTTCTCTAATATCCTGAAGTCTTATTGAATAACGGCAGTTCCTTAAACTGACCCACTGACGCTGACCCAAACACTGAAGCTCGGTGTGTAATTACATCAGTGGTTGATCTAGTACAGGGGTAAGTGAAGAGGTTAGGGTGTTGGTCATTATCATGACGAGGCTCTTTTACAGGTCTGAATACTCTGGCTCTGGTGTTAGAGATGGCCGGCAAGTTTGGCTTGACCATGTCCTTCGCTGTGGTCTACACCTACACGACAGAGCTCTACCCGACCGTCTTCAGGACCCTGGGCCTCGGCCTGTGCTCGTCAGCCGCTCGCATCGGCAGCATCACCGCTCCTTACGTCATATTCCTGGGTAAATCTGTGTGTCTGATCTTCTGCCTCTCACTGGACTGCAGGATAGACCTTGTGTTCTTTCTGTTCATAAAGGCACTTTCAACAAATACCTGCCCTACGTCCTGATGGGAAGCCTGACCATCGCTTCCTCGATAGCCAACATGTTTCTGCCAGAGACGTTTGGAAAAGCGCTGCCTGAGACTCTGGAGCAAATGCAGAAATGTAAACGGTAAGTCACTGAAATGTGTGTGTGTGTGTGTGTGTTTAACAAACCACGGCACATACATCTTTATCTTGTTTTTTATTATTTTTTTAGAAGAGATAACCTTGGAGGAAGGGACAGGATCAGTAACGGTGAAAGAAGAGAAATCTGACGGCACAGCTGGACATGAATAACCCTCCGGAAATTAAGACGTTTAGAAGATCCTCTAAAACAGCTCCACAGTTTTACAGGCAGCTCTTCATAACGGGAATATGTCTACAGCTCATTTTTTTACATTGAGGTTCTTTCAATTAAAAGTACATTTGTTTTTTATGTTAATATACAGCGGGTATGGAAAGTATTAATAAAGTTTTCACAGCCATTTGCTAAAATCATTTAAGTTAATTTTTTCCCTCATTAATGTACACACAGCTCCTCATATTGACAGAAAAACACAGAATTGTTGACATTTCTGCAGATTTATTAGAAAAGAAATACTGAAATATCACATGGTCGTAAGTATTCAGACCCTTTGCTCAGTATTTAGTAGAAGCACCCTTTCTTGTGAGTCTTTCTGGGAAACATGCAGCACAAAATTTAAGGGGGTCTGAATACTTTCTGTACTAACTGTGTAACTGGTATTAGCAGAATAATTTTTTTTTATTTACCATTATATTTATAATCCGAGTGGTACGGAAGGTTTTTGCGCCATGAAACACGTGAATGAAATTCAGTTATATTCCAGTTTTAAATGTGCTTCTGATTACAGACTTCCTGGGATTACACAAGATTTGTATTTTAAAGAAAACCAGTTTGAAGGGAGCATTTGCTTTTTACTTCTTATTTTTTTTATATGAAACTAATGATGTGACAATCACAGATTAGACTTTACATGAATTGAAATCTATTGCTAATACACACTATACTCAGAGCTGATGTTATTAACATTAATAATTTGAGATTAATATACAGAGACTTGTTTCTTGTTCAGATGGCAGTAAACGCTGAAGTACAGGAAACATCCCCAGAGCTGCAGTGACTGACAGATAAACAAAACCTTACCGACTGCAGCTTTAACACACAATGTCAAAGATATGAAGAATCACACCAGAATCAGAAATGTTAGCTGGCATCCAGGTTGTTTCATATTTATAGTGTTTGTCCAAAATGCAAAAATAAAAACTTATAAAGCAGATTGTTTCATTTCTTGATTATGATTGGCTGAGCTGCACTCTGTTCTCTAGTACTCTTATTATTACATTCATTCCCAGAGGAAGCTGCAGACGGGTGATAGGGTCAGAGAGAACATCAATCACAGCTGCAGTCATGAGAGTATTAGTAGACTATTCTTAATATCTTCTAAAACTTTTAGATGGCTCCACAACATACTATCAGAAACTTATTCTACTAACCCTAAACCTACCCTAACAGTTACTCTGAGAGTTAGTAGACATTGAGTTATGAATGAATGAGAATTAGTTGACTTAGTCATAGTTACATAACTAGATGTAAAAAAAAAGTGTGTAAAGAGGACCTTTACAATAAAGTGTTACCCTAAGCAGCACCTCTACACTTCTACTCTTATATACTGCCACCTTGTGGTTAAACTACAAACAACTCCTAGTCATTGCTGTTTTTTCTTTCCAATACCTCTGGATCAGATTTACAGTCGGAGAACCCGTCTGACAGAGAACCACAGCAGCGCCTGAGGAGCTTTATATGATGTTTTTTCACTGGGATGTGGCATAAAGACATGCAGAGCGCTGAAGCTAGCAACTGCAAAACCTTCTTTAGAGACTCTGTAAGGAGTGAGAAGGGACAGGTCAGAGGTCAGAGGTGAACCCGGGGCATCCACAGACCAAGAGCTCCTGCCTGTTTTTCTCATTCAGTAAAGATCAACAGTTTGCTTAATTATTAACTTCATACCAAAAGAAAATTCAGAAAAAAGCGAAAGCAGTGAAGTACTGTCATGTAGTCACCTCCACCTTCATGAGTTTGAGGAGTGTTATTTGTGTCTGGTTTACTGGGTGTTTATTTGTGATGTTTATCACAGGACGGCTGAGAGCCTGATCCTCGTCAAATACTTCATTCAGCAAAAAAGTGAGCTCAACATGGCTTGCTTTCATTGCAAACATTTATTACAATTTCTGATGGAAACAACTGTATCTCTCGTAGATGGAACAGCTCATGGAATGACGATGATACATGGAAGGACAGTACAGAAAATAAAACGCATTTATGTGCCATTCCACTGCGACTCCGTAGAAACAGACCTAGACGACCGTGCCCTTGGCATCTCATCCCGCTTTACTATGTTATTTGTGTTTATTAAAAAAAAAAAAAACACTAATAAAAATTAATAATAATCATGGAACAAGGCATGCATAATGTTTTCTTTTCATCCATGTTATTCAAATTAAGAGCTATTCAAGGACAGCTTTAAAAAACCCATATATGGCATTTATATAAATTACATTTTATCATCAGCTGTCCTTATTTCACTCACTGTTCAAGGCAAGCTTCAAACATCATCAGCCCTCTTTTCATCATCATCATCATCATCATCACGTTACTAGTCATTAGAAGTTAAATATAATCATCTGTGTTTGTGAGAAAGGCATGCTCTGCTCTCGCCTGGACCATCAGACACTCGTGGTCAGTAATGATTTTCTTCAATTCCAAAGAAGAATAACTATTGGTCTGAGTTTACAGCAACTTTGGGAATGAGTTTCTGAATGTGGCAGTACAATTGTTTTAATTTGTTGGGAGCACAAAAACAGATATGCAATTCAACACGGCCAGATCAGCGCATTAACAGACAGTCTCGACTTCATCTCGAAGCCTGAGGACTGTGGCCCCGCAACAGGAAACAAACACTGGAGAGAATCAAAGCACTTCCTGTTTGAAGTATATGAGGCAATTGACTCAGAAGCGGTGTACGCTTGTATGTGGTGCGGTCAGTACACGCAGAATCATTCACCGACGGACAGAGAGAGATCAACGGACAAAAAAAAACATCAGATTACAGAGTAAAGAAAAGTGAAGTCACACGAAGACTCGTCGTTTGGAATCGACCACATTCGCAGAATCACTGCAGGTTTGTTGTTTGTTGATGAGCTGAACGATAACAGTCTGTGGGAGTCGAGTCGTCGTGTGAAGGCGGGAAGAGCGTGCTTCTCTTCCTCTTCCTCTAGTCGATGTACTGCGAGAGCCAGCGGAAGCCCTCTCCGTAGCCCTGTCTCTTCAGCACACTGCACATGAACACCTCCAGAGGCCGCGTGTTCAGCTCTTTGAGGGGAATGTTGCCCTGAAGACACAAACACAACCATTAAAGACATTTAAAGGTGTCCTAGAATGCATTGAGGGAATATTTTAAATAGTTGTCTGATATGTACACAGAAGGTATGTAGCTTAGGTAAGGGGGAAAAATGCCCAGAAACGCTTTTACGCTCCAGTTTGAGTGTGTAAACGAGAAAGACAAACACGTACAACTGATAAAGTTTTACTCTGAGAGGTTACATTTTAGAACTGATCCATGAAGCGGCGCAACGGACCAACTACGATCCGTCTCACCCCTCTTAACCAGATTAGCTGTTATGACATCACTCCCTGAACACAGCGCGTCCTCTTGCTAACTGTTCTGCAACGACCAAAGACATTAAATTAATATCCTTTTTTTTTTGTTTTTAAATAAGACAACACAATGTGTTCCAGGACAACGTTTTTCTCTCATCTTCCGGAAAATTGGTCATTAGTTTTCCAGGACGCGTGGGAACATTGAAATCCAGATTTAAATTCAAAAGCATCTATGTTTTATAATAATAAGTGATACATTGATCACAATGAATTAATTTGTCTGACTGACTCTTAATAAAGTGTTATTTATGGTTATTATGTAATTAACATTCATGAACACCAGTTTCTGTTTATTTGTAGTCACAGCATACGTCACATTCAAAACGATCATTTTTAGATTTCTTTATCCTTCAGAAACATGACCCCAGTAATGTTAGCTCCAGAACAAAACCAAAAACTATGATAATGATCATAATCCCAATCAGATCTCAAACAAGTTATTTCAAACACTCGCTGCGCTCTTAAAATCAGTTTCGAGCTAATATTATGTTAAAAGCTTCTGGATAGACTGCAGAGATACAACAGCTGCTTTTGTATCAACGTCACAAACGCACGTGGTTAGGACTACAGCTTTGGAGAAGTGTTAGAAGCCTAGTTTCTTGTTAGTGAGATATATAGGCTTTAATAAATATGCTCTTGGGACCGAGAAGAAAACTAAGATGCTTTACTGTCTTTATCTTCCATTCTATCTAAATATAAAATGCGTTTTAATTGTGTATTTTTGCGCGTCCATTCTAAACGCCGTTTTGAAAAGTATGCATGTGCACAAATGGTCCAGGGAACCCCGGAGTATGAGGGAACGCGCGATGATTCAAAGATCAAATAAAGCCAAATGACAGTGAACAAAAATAGGTTCATGAGGAGCCGTACCCGACAGTTCTAAGAACCGTTCGGCCCGACAGTGCCTGACACACAACAAATCAGCTACAATTTGTTTTGACTGTTCCTTTCAGGCTCTCATCTCAAACACGAAGCGTCTCTGAGAGTGTCGTGTCGCACCTTTCCCGTCGTCTGACCGTACAGTCCGAAGATCTCGCGCAGTTTCTCCTCACTGATGGCTTCAGGTTTGTCGATCTTGTTGCCGAGGATCAAGATGGGCACATTTCCAATGGTCTCATCTGTCATTAGTGCCTGTTACACACACACACACACACACACACACACACACACACACACACAGGGGTACAGTAAAGAATTGAAAATAATTAAAGTAATTGAAATTTTAACCACTCATTTAAATCTTAGATGAAATTTGATCCTTTCATCACATTTATTTTTTTCAAGATAAAGTTTAAACCCCTTAACATTTCAACTCATATATTTATTCATTCATGTACAATTTTCTTATTTTTAAATGTCATTATTCTTATATATTTTTTTTTTTAAGCGTTTAAACTTCAACCTCTTATTTCACATTTTTAATTTAATGCGTTCTAAATTGTACACTTTTTGAAGCTCAAAATCAGGCAAGATTGAATATTTCTTTTTTTTATATAAATATGAAAACACTAGCTGATCATCAAGAGCATGGCTAGCTGACTGGTCAGAGACAGTATAAAGCTCACGTCAAGCTCTGTCTTGGACTCGGCCAGTCTGGCGTAATCTGCACAGTCCACCAGGAAGACGATGCCGTTGATGGCAGGGAGGTAGTTCTTCCACACTCGTCGAGCTGTTCAGAAACACACCACACTGAGTACAAACTGATCTGAAGCAGATGGAGGGCGATGTGTGGGTCATCTACTCACCCTGAGCGTGACCACCCAGATCAAACGTGGTGAAGGTCATGCCAGCGATCGTCAGCTCTTCCGAGGCTGAGGATAAACACAGCAGTCAGAGAATATTCCTGCCCACATTCACTTCGACTTATAATAAACCGTTTCATACTTCAGATGACAACTCTGTAATCTCTTATTATTATTGTATTTGTTTACCAACAAAGCACCTGTTAAAAACATGACTTAAAAAGGAGGTAAGGACTGTAGCAAACAATGCTTCAAGACCATGCAACAAAAATAAATTTACCAAAATATTTCCTGAACAAAACACCTAATTGGGCAATAACTCGGACAGCACAGACGTCAGAGCTGTGAGAGATGCATTGTCTATGGTGGAAACAGGCTTTCACAGAACATTACGTTCAAATGTAAATAGCGTAGTGTAGTCTTCACCAACAGGAATTTAAAGAAACACTGGAGCTGGAGTGTTCCTGTAAACGCATCCAGAGCAGTGTTTACAGCCGCGCTGCTGAAGCCGGGGTGCTGTTCAGACACTTACTGGGGTGTAAGGTTGGCACATGCTGACCCAGCCTGTCATCTTTGAGCATATGCAGTAGCGTCGTTTTGCCAGCATTGTCCAGACCGAGGAATACTAATTTGCCAGACTTCTTGTACAGCCCTGAAACAGAAGTGATTTAAGCCGATTAGATTCAGATACAGAAGCACAACTCAACAGGCTTCCAGCTGCCCAATCTGTACTCTCTCCCCAGTGTGAAGCAATCAAACGCTTGTGTGGCAGATCATTATAATACATGTCATTAACTACTACACAGCAGCAGTGCATTAATCACCTCCTCTTCTCTCACTGTATCAGAGATCAGACCCAACAGTGCTGGATTACTTCTGCTCACGTTAAGAGCAAAGGCCGACGCCCACGGCACAATCCAGAGATATGATTGGATCATCTACATGAATGAACTACTGGACTCTTCAGAATATTTCTGATAAGCGACTGTGTTTTGAGAGTGTTTCAGAGCTCAGTATCAGTCAGGGCCGGACGAACAGGAAAAACCAGACCGAACAGAGACACGGGGTAAGATCGGCCCATGATGCACTGCATGAGTCAGTACAGAAACTACAGCAACATCTGCTTCATCTCCACTGACTCCTGCTCTGTGCAGATCTTATTCCAAAGACGGCTTGTTCTGATGATACCTTCCGACAGTTTGAACAAATTAACATTCAACTCTGACCTCCGCTTGATCCAAACATCTCCTGAACAATAAAATCCAGTCATGCACCACACTTCTGTGTTGGACTGGCCAGGCAGTCACACAAAGAAATATTTCCTTTCCAAAGCAAACTGGAAATTCGTGTGTTTTTAACAGTTTTTGATTGGAAGAAGGTCATGAACTTACCCAGGAACTGCAGAACGCTACTGAAACCACTATAAATCCAATCAAATATGAAGGACATATCCAGGCCGTGGAATATCTGAAAAAAGAAACAGACCGGACAGGACTTTAGGTATTAAACAGGTATTTATCAAACCGACAGAAAGAGCTGAAACATTAGCGGTTCACACACACACACACACGTTTGAGGTATATATGCAGATTAACATCTGAACTTCTATAAAGTCTGCTCAGAAAACACTGATACGACCAAGATCCTTAAATAATATGATTTGAAATGTAAAGCTAAAGAAGTCTGAACACATGACGTCACACAAACAAAGAAATACAGACAGCGACAGCGAATAAAGAGTTTGACCAAATGTGTCTGTAAAAGAAAACACTTAAACAGACGTGATGCACAGAACGAGTCACATGAACACTTCAGAGTCTGAAAACAGCTTCAAACTGATCTTCATTTAATAAAAACATTGCCTTGTTCTGTAGTTCAGTGTCTAAAGTGTCTTCATTTTTACTTCAGAAGTCTTGTTTTCTGTGAAATGTCTGTCAATCTTTGTTTTATGAATAAACTAATAATGCTGTTCAGTTCTTCAAGACTCAACCTTACATTTGCATCTTAAATGCACCTTGACTTTAAAGATGTTTAGATATCGGTGTTAAAAACAACAACGCTGGGGAAGATATTTTTGGCATTTGATGCAAACCTAACCCTAACATTTAATGCCAGGAATTTATAAAGTTACAACTTTATGCTTTAATTTACTATATTTTTAAGGCCTTAAATTGTGTGAAGTGTGTTAAGAGCATTCAGGCTTGTTTATACGAACACTGCCATCTGATCCACGTACTCATTCACACACGTATGACATGCAATCTGAACTAAACAGTGTTCAGAAAAACAGCACTTCAGATGAGCTTTCTTTAGGAAAGACGTTGTAAATATTCAGTCTCTACTGGCCAGCTCATGAAACGGGGTTAAAACACATGCGTATGTTCAGAAGAACAGATATAAACAACCACGAAGAAGCGTTCATATTCAGGCTTTACATGATCACTTTCTTCTTATCGATCAGATTATCTTACTCCGATCAAGATCAATGTAACAATGTAACTGTAACAGTCCAGATATTAAATATCATTGTAATGTAACTTTTAATCTTAAAGTCCTAAACCTCGTCATAATGAACCTCCAGAACTTATCTTCCAGCATGTTTTGTAACACAACAGCATACAGTAATTCTGTGATAAACCTTCAGCTGTTATCAGGATGTGAGCGTTTGATAGCAGCGGCTGTATAAAGTTCATTTAAAATAAGGTTTTTTAAGTCAGATGATCTGCAGCCGCTGTGGAGACAACAGACGGGTCTCAGGTGAGTTCGCACTCATATTCAGAGCATTTCTGACCACCATCATCCTCATCAGAGATGTGAATAAAGAAAGAAATTAAATGAATGAATGAGTGAGTGCTGGTGTCGTCAAGAGCTGCTGGAGTAAAGAGCAGCAGAACTAAAGGTGAAGGACACGTGTGAGCTACACGTCAGCATGACCTCACACACACACACACACACCACCGACTCACTAAACATCTCAACCAGTGTAGTTGTTTTTACTAACACAAGGCTGTGCAAACATTTCACAGCTTTATAATAACTAGGTCACTAAGATACTATTAGTAAACCTTGATCTCACACACGATATCAAGAGAGAAATATTTGACTTTATAAACTAAACACCTCAAGACGACGCTATATCCTAATGGCAATGGTTCATGTATGAACAGACTGCTATTTCATCAAAACTACTACTCCTACTGACACAGAAGGCCTCTTAAAAAGGAATCAAACGTTCATCTAAGAGCATAAAATACACATGACTTGTATAATATTTGTAACAGGAGCATCTACAATTCAAACACATGAACTACACGTGTCCTAAAGAAACAGGGTTATATCTGAAAAACGATGTTTCTTTGAGCACTAATTCAAACGCATGCTCATAGAAACTTTGTTAAATTCTCAAAAAAAAAGCAGTTTGGCATTTTTTCCATCAAAGTCAGGTGATGTATAACCCACAAAACAGATGAGGTCACAGACAAACACCATCACTTCTGTCCAAAAAGACTTTAAAGGTCTGTTAAACACTAATAAAGTTATTCTTATGAAGTCTGAGGGGTTTTGCTCACTTCATTTAATGTCTGTGCAACTTAAACGTTCACAAACGTGCCATAAAACATTTTGTGAAGACAGTCATTTTATATGATGAACAGAGGTAGAGTTTTAATCCTATTCAGACATTGATCACAACTAATACATGAACTTTGAAGCATCAACGTTTTGTTGTAATTGACTTTCAATGAAGAATCAGAAAGCTCTCGGGTTTTAGTCAAGAGATTAATTAATAGTTCAGAGTAATTCATCACAACTTTCATTTATGAAGAAATAACTGGGATGGGTTACATTTAATGGCATACAAAAAATCACCAATTACTTATTAATAAACTCAAAATAAGTGCGTTTATATTGGTTATGGTTTCACACGAGTCGATTTATAATTAGAAATAACACTACAGGGTTTCCAAAATTACATGAAAGCAATATGAAAATAAAATGGCATCCCCAGGAATCTGACAATTGTCTTTAAACTATATTTTCCTTGTCCTGGCTCTGCTCGGTGTTTGAGGGTTTATTTCGATCTGAGGCAGTAAAAACGTCGTTATTTCTGATCGTTCGCAGACTGTGCCGTAAGTACGTGTCACTGCTGATGCTAGCAGAGCGGAGGACACTTCCACCTCCTCACAAATAACAATAACAGATCCCAAACCGACCAACGGCTCTACCAATCTACACTAACCGTGCTGTCATCACAGCGTTAAATAACTCGAGTTAAATAAACGAGCTTTAGCGTTACACAACTGAGTCAGGCTAGCATCTCCCGTTAGCTTTAGCGCGAGCGGCCGGCAGAGGAGAACCCCGCTCAC
The DNA here is from genome assembly GCA_032357445.1 of Enteromius radiatus. NCBI lineage: Eukaryota > Metazoa > Chordata > Actinopteri > Cypriniformes > Cyprinidae > Enteromius > Enteromius radiatus. The sequence goes on from JAUCMS010000048.1 coordinate 15,010,836, forward strand.
ACGGCGGAGAAAAACACACAAACACACACCCCGAGAGACAGAAACCTACCTCGAGTGTGTGTACAGATGAGTGCAGCTCTTTCCAACGCAGCTGAGTGAATGAATATTACAGCAGAGTCGAGAGAACAGACTCACAGCTGCTTACAGCCACGACACACAACAATGGCGCCACTTCCGCTGCGTGTCACAATCGAAACCGTCCGTCGCGAAACAGCCTGCATAAACAGCACACGCAACAGCAAACAGAAACTTTATATAAGTAAATAATATAATAATACATATTATTAAGATTTGTTATATTTTAATTATAACAATTTAGAGACCCTAAGCACAAAAGCGATTATACCGTGCTAAACGCAGCAAACAAATGTAGTAGTAATGTAACCAAATATTAGGAAGACACTATAAAGCAAAAAGGTACATTCCTACATAGTTACATTCCTTTATGATTCTATGTATTTCTCAGGTCGTGACCTCAATAATATACTGTTTAAATGAAGGCGTTTGAACTTTTCGTATGTGCCCTCTTAATAACGAAATCTTATACAGGTGTTCTGGGTGTATCGTTGACCAACGCTGACGTCTAAACTCTTGTTTCCAGTACGGCGGAAAGCGGCGCTCCACAGGAAATGCCACGTGTACCAAGTGCGCATGTGCGCTGGCCGAGCTCAGCTCGACTTCCGCTGAGAGGAAGGCGCTGTTTATCACCGCGACGCTCGGCAGCGCGAGACAGAGAATGACCGCAGCCGCGGGCCTGTGAGACGCTCGCTGACCGATCCGACTTCACCATGTCCAGCGGCGGCTTCGCGTCACAGAACGGCGCCGGAGGCTCGTACGCGAACGGTGAGTACCTCGCGTCTGACGCGTCTCAACGCGCCGCGCTCAGGCCGAGAGTTTCCTCGGAGTTTGATCAGTTCAGCGACGCGACCGGCCGGGGTCCTAGTGCGTCGCGTCGCTCGATGAAGGCCGAATCCTGTGATCTTCGAGTAAAGTTAAGAATCACTAACGACTAGTCAAACGGGTTAACCCAAGTTAGGTTAACTCAAGTTAGGGCTGGCGTCACGCAGACTAGTGACGCAGCTCTCCGCGGTCAGATCATCGATCAGCGCTGATTGATCCCAGACCCAGCGCTCTCTGATCGGTCAGATCTGCTGGACATGTGTAAGTTAGCTGTCAGAGACTTCCTCTGAAGTGCAGGAGGCTTTAGAAACGAACAAGAGAAAGGAAGATGGTTAAACGTGAAAAACTAGAAGCTTAACAGAAATGGTGACCTTTCACATTCACATGCCACGCTTTGATAGAGCTGTCCAACCATAAAATAAAATATATCACTCCAAAATAAAAGTTTTTGTTTACATAATGTGTGTCTGTGTACAGTGTTTATATAAATAGACACATTTATGTATTTAAGAACTTTTTGTTTCTATTTTTTAAATATATAATCTTAATGACGTGAGTATATATATATATATATATATATATGTATGTGTGTGTGTGTGTGTGTGTGTGTCAATAATGTATATACTGTTTGTGTGTTTTATCTGGAAGCTGAATAATCTCCACTGATGTCTGGTTTGTTGGGAGAGGACTATATTTAACTGAGATCTGGAGTGTGAGGGTCTCATCTAAACGCATGCGTGTTATATGTTTAGATATCTTCATGGAACATCATCTTTACTTAATATCCAAACCCTTTTTGTCATAAAAGAGAAATGTATAATTCGGACTCATACAGTGTATAGTTGTCTATTTCTACACGTATAGCTGTGCAGCGCGCGCGCGCGCGTGTGTGTGTGTGTGTGTGTGTGTGTGTGTGTGTGTGTGTGTGATCAGACTGCTGCTGTGCTTCAGGGTCAGATTTATTATGCAAACAAAAACGTTTATTTTGGACAGCCCTAATTAATTTATTCATGTTGTCAATAGACAAGTAATAAATCCAACTACCCAAATACCGTGGTTCATTAGTATGGTAATTGATGAGATCCTGACTGTAAGTGTGTACTCTACACTCACACCGTGTTTGGTTTCTGGAGATGATCTGATACGAGTTCACTCTGAAAGAGCAGATAATGCTTGTGTTTGCTCTTTATCAGAGTCTGGACTTTATTCCTGAAAAAGCTTCTCGGGGGAATACTGGGGCGTCTTGCTTTAGGCTTTTTTTTTTTTTTTTTTAATTAAGATTATCTGACCATAATGTTTGCACATTTCAAATTGATTTATTTCTATTTTAACAAGATATTTTATTTAAGCAGTTTTACAAAGAAAAGTGCCTTAACCTCCCCGTGTAACAGATGTGTGTTCTGCTGATCGACTTCTGAGCTGAAAGAACCGAGCCATCTTTAAATCAAGATGCACACTAGCCATGATTTTTCTAAAGCATGTGTATGAACATGACTTAAATGTCCTGATTGATCCGTGGCCTGGTCCTGATTTAGTCAAATCTGACACTAATAAATACATAAATCATACGCACGCTGCAGGAGAACATCTTCAGCACAGTGGGACAAAAACATTTGAACCCTAAATATAGGTTTTATGCGTATGTTATGTTATTTGTATAATTCATTATGTTTATGAAATTGAAATTATTCAAACTAAATAAATCTGAAAAATGCCAATGCTATCAAATAACCCTGTTTGACGTGCCGGAGGAAAACACACAAGTCTTTTAAATGCTTCTAGATTCACACCACTGTCATTCACTATATTAATATTTCAGTGTGACTGCTGTCAGATTACTCTGATGCTCTTCATTAGCTGAGCGTACATTATTTAAAGCTGTTCTGCTCGTTAGAGATGCGCACACACACGCACGTTTGCATCACAGGAGCTGAATTTGGTTGCTCATGACTCGGTGTATGTGTGGAGATCTTCCTGCAGGTGAAGGTGGTGTTAGTCTGGGTTAGTTAAACCGCTAGCGCTCTCAGTGATTGGTTTGTTAGTGACTCTTGTGTTGTTTTGTGCACAGGTCCGTCACAGAGCCCTGTTGGTGTTTTCTCATCTAATCAGGGCATCATGGCTCCTCCACCGCCGGGCTACATCAACACGGTCCCGAGCAAGGGCCTGCCACCGGCCATCTACTCCCAGCAGCCCCAGAGCCATCCCATGATGCACCGCAGCACCCAGCCGCTCGCTAACTCTGTGAACCACGGTACATCCCTCACCACCTTAGCCCTTCTGGAGACGCTCTTCTGCTCCTCTCCTGCAGAACACGCTGCAGCAGTAACACAGTAGCAGCTGTTTCCTGTGTGAATAAAGTACTATGTTAGAATGATTTCTGAAGATCATGTGACACTGAAGACTGGAGTAATGATGCTTAACATCACAGAAATACATCACACTTTAACACAGATTCACACAGAAAACAGCTGCTTTAAAGCTTGAATATTTCACTGATTTTACTGTATTCAGGGCTCCAGAGTGCGACCGAAATTTTTAAATGTGCGACTGAAAAAAAATCGCGGTCGCACAGGTGCACCTGACGT
>JAUCMS010000049.1:76716-93320 GCA_032357445.1 Enteromius radiatus
CTCTCTCTCTCTCTCTCTCACACACACACACACACACACACACACACTCTCTCTCTCTCTCACACACACACACACACTCACACACTCACGTTCCACTGCAGGAGCGCGGGCGGCAGGACAGCGCAGGGTCCGAGCACCGTGTTCCCGCTGATGTTGAAGCCCCGCGGGCTGTAGCTGTAGATGACGGCCCCCGCGGCGGAGCTCTTCTGCAGCAGGGTCACCGTGGTCCTCTGATAGAGCTCGTCATCGGCCGGACCGAGCCTGTGGCCCCGCACCGGAGTCAGTCTACGGCAGACACACCGGAGCTCAGAGACACTACACCACACTTCCACATACTAGATTCGACTAAAGCAATTATACAATAAATAACTCATTATATATATACAGAAATGCTTTCATGTCTGAGATCACTGTACACCAGTTAAACCTGGTACAGTGAGGTCATGTGACAGTTTATCGCACGAGCGCCTGAGTACTGCTTCACTGAGCGGCTAGCAGTATGTACTGTAGTACACTACACTAAACCCCGCTCGCGGTTACCGGCTCAGCGCGGGAAGAAGCCTCGTTCCGAGCCGCAGTCCGTGAACGGATCCCGGTGACAGCAGCCTCGCGCAGCTTGCGGCGGCCATGACTCGCGGAACTCACGCTCGAGCGCGCAGACGGACACATTTCACTGACGCGCACCGGCGATGTCAACATCCGGTTATCAGTACAGCGTAGATTTTCTCACACGTTACAACAACAGTGTCTGTTTGTGCGTTATTGTAAGGGGGTAGGGTTACGTTAATAAAATACAAATAGGCAGAAAATGTTTTTTGTTTATTATTATTAATTTTGTTGGCGCTGTATCCATCTCTTCTAGCCACAGCTTCAACATGTTACCCGTTCATTCTTCCACCCCTCCAAAATACCAGCTCCCCTTTAGACCTGAGGGGCCATTGAGAGATGAGCCCATCTGGGAATTAATTGAATCGCATTAGCCATGTCAGTCAAGCACATGGGCGGCAGCGACTTCAGGCCGAGGTGCAGTGAGATGATCGAGTTGGATGACAGTTCTCCGGTTCTTTTAATATCCCGTTAAACAGCTTTAGTATATATGTTAACGATTAAATTTGTAGTTTATTGGTAAGTTATGCTATAGTAGACTGTTATATTCACACAAATCTCTTATTTCGATCTTAAGTCGACGAGCATCTCTGTGTTCCTGTGAATCAGTGCTCAGACTCTGAACTCGACTGTTTTTCCTGGAGGGCGCGTGACCGTCTTTGCGCGCGCACCCGGTGTGGTGTTTACGGGGCTGCGCTTCACCGAGCCGCGCGTTCCCATTATCTGAGCGCGTTATGATCGCGTGTCTTTGGCTTATATCACTTCTTATCGCGTCGGTATCGAGCCGGTAACGCGATGTATCGCTCTCTGTTCTCCTTCAGCTCTGTGGAGCGGAATGCGCTGCGCTTCCCCGCGGGAGAGTGCTTCCTCGTGCTCGAGCGCAGTAGCGCGCACTGGTGGCTCGCGACGCGCTGCAGCTCCGGAGAGACGGGGTACGTCCCCGCCGCGTACATCGAGAAGATACCGGTGAGAATCATCCCTCACTACTGACATACAAGGCCAGACAGCAGGGGCCCCTGGGCTCTAGCTCCTGAGGGGCCCCTCAGCACAGCCTACATTCACACTGTGTTTATAATCAGAGCTCAAGCCTTTTATTTTGCAGCTATAAATGTCAAAGCTATAGGTCTGCTCTTCACAAGCACAGAAGCTCTCCGCAGCAGCACAGCTGTATTTGTGTTATTATTCTGGTCAAAAGGAGTAGATGGAGCATGACTGATGTGAGAGGTTACTTTGCATATTCTGCAGAGTGTTGGGTTTCTGTTCCTGCTGGAGCTTCAGTAGTGCGTCTTCACTCATGCTTCGCTATATTTACACATGCGTGCCGTGACAGAGATGGAGAAGAGACACACACACACACAGATCAGAGCTGAACTCAGTCACTGTCACGGTTCTCACTTCGTAAGATTAATATTTGATCTGATGCCATCTGCTCATCCTCTGGGTTGTGTGTCGTGATGATGATGATGATGATGATGATGATGTCGATGTCTCATCAGGCTCCAGAGCAGGACGAGGTTCTGCAGTCTATTGATCGAGCCATTGAGTCCATTCACAACGTGGCCATGACCAACGGAGGCAAATATAACCTGGAGCAGAGAGACATCCTGCAGTACGTATCATCAGATCTGATCACTTATCATGTATTAAGTGCATTTTTATATTATTAATGTATATGATATTAATATTCTATTAATATTTTTATATGAAATATTTTAGTATTAAATTTCTTGTAAAAATGTGTTATCTTTACAATTTTCGTATAGTTAATAATATTATAATATTTGTATCCTTACAAATGATTATATTTTTATATTGCATCATATTTGCAGATATATATATTTTTATTGTTTTATATCATAACATTAAATGTATAATATATAAATGTGATTTATTACACACTTTTATTTTCTTATTATGTTTTCATATTTTATTACATGTACGTGTTTGTTTTTATAAATATTCATGACACTCCACAGGAAGTTGATCCACCACAGGAAGGAGACTCTGTCCCGCCGAAGCCCGACTCCATCGGGTCAGCAGCAGAAGATCCCGTCGTCCTCCAGCGAGGTGTCTCTGAGCCGCCCGCCGCCCAACGGTCTGAGCCGAGCCTACAGCTGCGAGCCGGCATCTCAGCGTCCTGCTAGCGTTCCTGGACTCTATCAGGTTCCTCCTCAGCCTCGCAGAGCGGCGCCGGAGACTCCGCCTCCTCCGGAGAAACATCACGAATCACGACACAACGGTGAGTGCGCAAACAAGCATCGACCAACTCGCTGGAGCGACCCCTGAGTAAACATGTCTCTTTCTACAGATTCAGAAGTGCCACTGAGAGTCTCCTCCACAAGCCCCGCCCCTACCACTGGACCCTCTCTGTCTATAAGCTCCGCCTCCTTAAACTCCAGCTCCTCCCAGTCGGGCATCTCCTCAGTCAGTCTTCCCAGCGTCAGTAGCACTCCACCCCCTGTGCCAAAACGAGGCAAGGCTCCGCCTCCTCCTATCCCTGACCGATCCTCCCAGGAAGAGCCTTCTAAAAAGAGTTCCCCGGCTCCGCCCCCTCCCGTGTCTGACCACTCCCCTTCTCCAGACCCTTTGAAGAAGAGGCCGGCGCCTGAGCCAATCTGTAAACAGCCTGCTTCCGAACACCAATCGGATGCCGAGTGGCCGCTGGCTCCACCCCCTCTTTCTCTCAGCCCTCCTGGTAGCCCCGCCCCATCTGCAGCCGTTCCCGCGACGATCGGACCGGAACTGATCGAGCTGGTGCGTAAGAACACGGGCCTTAGTTACGAGCTGTCACGGGTTGCCGTGGGCGTGGTGGTGGGTCACCTGCAGAGCGCGTTGCCGAGGGCGACGGCAGACCTGGAGCAGGTGCTGCTGTCACTAGTGGAGAGTAAGGTTAGTACTCTTGACTAGTCCAGGCGTTCTGTTGGTGGCTCGCTGCTGAGGCGTTTGTTGTTGTGTATGTGTCGTTAGGATCTGGGTGCGGCGCTGCCGCTAGGACAGGTGTGTCACGATGAGCAGCGGCTGCAGGTGATCTTTAGCGATCTAGCGCGACACCGCGACGACTCGCAGCAGCGCAGCTGGGCTCTGTACGAAGATCATGCGCTCATCGCATGTTACCTGGAGGAGTTACTGCAGATACTGGTGAGGACAGCATATATATAACATTCAATCAGAATTAATAGCTTTATTGTCATTGCTAGCAGAGCAAAGGGTAATTATACCTGCTTCTTTCAGACTGACGCGGATCCTGACGTGTGTAAGAAGATGTGTCGCGTGAATGAGTACGAGGCGGTTCTGTCGCTGGTCTCGTATTATCAGATGGTGAGTCGCTCTGATGATGTCATCGTGTGAGATTTATCGTTATTGTTACTACGGTAGTAAGTGTTATGGTTATAGCTAATAGGGCTCTAGTGTGCAGGGGTCATATGCAGGTAATGTTGGTAGCGCGAGCAATATTTAGTAACGCCAGCGATCTCTCAGGAGCACCGCGTGTCTCTGCGGCTGCTGCTGCTGAAGGTGTTCGGAGCGATGTGTGGTCTGGACGCGGCGCTGATCTCCACCCTCCTGAACTCCGTCCTGAGCATGGAGCTGGCGAGGGACCTGCAGACGGACACTCAGGGTGAGTCCAGCTCCGGCTCCGAGCTCTGAGCTCGTGTGTCGGCCCTCGGCTGACCTGTGTTCTGTGCGCAGAGCATGAGAAGATGTGCTACAGCGCGCTGCTGATGGCCATGATCTTCTGCAGGGGCGAGCAGATCCCGCTGCATCACTACGGTAAGAGACACTCGGGCTGCTGGGTGCTCGCCCGCTGCTGACCGCACACTGACCTGTCCCTCTCTGTCTCAGAGCATCTCAACAGCACTTTCCTGCGGTTCCTGCTGGACGTGATCGAGGACGGCTTGCCCTCTGACCCCACAGAGCAGCTGCCGGACCTCTTCATCAACCTGCTGCTGGCCTTCAACCTGCACTTGAGTGGTACAACACACACACACACACACACCACAGAAGCTGTCAGCGTGCTGCTCGCTGTCTCACACCTGACCTGTGATGTGTGTTTGCTGCCCCCTGCAGTACCGGAGAGCAACATAGTGATGCAGTCACTGATCAAGAGACACAACGTGAAGATTCTCACCGAGAAGCTCCTGTTACTGCTCAACAGAGGAGGTGACACACACACACACACACACCAGGGTTTCTGCGGGGCCTTCAAAAGTCTTAAATTGTACTCTTTCAAGAGGTCTTAACTCTGGAGATGGAAAGAACTGCGATACGGCTGAATGTGATTAAAAGATAATTACATTTCAGATTACTCTGATTTGATTAAATAAACCTGAGCACTGCTAGTCCAGAGTCCGAATGAATCTGTTAACTAGTTAAACTAGTCCGCGTTCACATTGTTTAAGATATGGGGGCAGAAAATGTATAGCCTATATTTATAACATTCATATAGTTAGTTAATATAACATGAGGAGCGCCGTTTTTCTTCTAAAAACCAGCATGATTACAAATGATTTTAGGCAACAGTTCAATAAACAACACGTTGTTATTATTAAGAGACTTGCGTTTACACACCTCATTTCCTGTTTCATTTCTGAATGAATCTGTTTAAATGATTCAGTTCACTTGCAATGACTCACTTATTAACAGTGACAGGCTTCCTCCTACTGGCGCTTTTCATTTTACGTTTAAAATACCAAAAAAAAATAATTTCTATCACTGTGAACTGACCACACGGGATATGAAGAATAATCAGGAGTCCGCTGTCCATGGAAATCTCTTAAAGATATCAGCACAAGAACACACTCTGTCAATATTGCACACTTTAGTGAAGACCTGCGTCTGAATGGTAAATTATGTGTTTTACAGTAATTTTACAGTTCAGTATGGTACTGCAGACATTACCCTCCCCAGCTAATATGGTATTAATTTTATTTGAGCCTTAAAATCCTGCAGAAACCCTGCACACACTAATCTCACAGTAGAGCTGCTGCAGTGATGCACTGACACTGCGTGTGTGTGTCTGTAGAGGACCCGGTGTGTGTGTTTGATCACGCTCCTCCTGCGCCGCACTCAGTGCTGAAGTTCCTGCAGGATGTGTTCTCCAGTCGAGACACGGCTGATATCTTCTACCGCACCGACCTGATGGTGATGATCGATATCGCAGTGAGACAGATCTCAGACCTGTCACCCGGTGATAAAGTGAGACACGTTCCACACACACCATAACTATAATCATAACTCTAACAACTATTACCATAGTTACAGTAACTATAACCACAACTACAGTAACCATACTAACTAGAACCATAACTATAGTAACAATTATCCACAGCTACAATAACTATAACAGTAACTAGAACCAGAACTGCAATAACCATAGTAACTATAACTATAGTAACTATTACCATAGTAATACTACAGTAACTAGAAGCACTAATACAATAACTATAACCAAAACTACAGTAACCATACTAACTATAACCATAACTATAGTAACTATTTCCATAGCTATGATAACTATAATTATAAAAACTATAACCATAACTATATCCCTATAGTAACCACAACTACAATAACTATAACAATAATTATAGTAACTATTACCATAACTATAGTAATTATAACTGTAAATATAATCGTAGCTATAATAATTATAACTATAACCCTGATTATAGTAACATCATTATAACTATAGTATCTGTAACTATGAGGACTAATGTAATAACCAGGACTCCGGTAGCTGTCAGGGTCAGTGTAGCTGGTATGGCTAGTGTGCTAGTGCTAGTGTAACGCTAATGTAACGTTGTGTTGATCTGCTCAGATGCGGATGGAGTATCTCTCTCTCATGCTGGCCATCATGCGCTCCACTGACTATCTGGAGCACCAGCACCGGCTGAGCGACCTGCAGGCGGCGCTGCAGAGGATCCTGGGAGAAGAGGAGGATTGTGGGGAGGATCAGGGCTCCAGCAGAACCATGGACAAGCTCATTGTGCAGCAGATCTTCCAGGAGTTTCCTCAGATCTCCGGAAGCTGATTAACCCTGGCTAGTCTTACAGCTGCTAGCGCTAGCTTCAGCTTTAACCTCTGCCGTCCCAGCAGCTCTCAGTATTCATGTGTCTAGAACAAACTACAACACTCAGCTTTGTGCTAAACATCTATTTTTCCTCTTATGTTTTTGTTCAGAAGGGAAATGGTGACAATATATTTTCTTAATGTTGAAACACTAATAAAATGCTGCCATGCTAATGCTCCTAAAACATGTCTGTGTTATGTGTGACAGAGACGGACTGTATTAAAATACTAAACCCATTTAACCCACCGCTCACGACCACTTAAAACCCTTACTAACTGTTGCTTTAGTGCACTTCCTGCAAATATGGGAAAATAAGGCTGTCAGTGAAGTTTTACTTCCTGTTTGCACCTCGAGATGACGACTGCATTAAAGCTACAAAACGAAAGGCTAGTAAAGTGTTAACAAAGATTTTTGGTACACATTATATTTAAAGTGTCTAGTATTAATATATGAATTCACATACAATTTGTTGTGTTCATAGAAAGAGTAAACACATCGATGGTAACTACAGTGACCGCTGGGATAACGGACAATTTAGGTTTACATATAAATTCAACTGCTGCTGTTGCCACTAATATTTCATTATGTTACAATAAAGTAACTATTTTGAAATACGTTGATGGTATTTGTTTGTCTTTTGTCAAAGTAACCCTAGAATGTTATCTGGCTTGAGATAATACAATCCTGGTGACTGCAGTGTGTTAATTGTGTCCGAGCATAAAGCGCTATTTTCAGACGACTAGGATTAAACGGGTTAATAAGAGATTTATGATTTAGGCCCCGCCCGTTTCCGGCGTCTCGTGCTCTGCAGGTACGTCGGTGAAATGGTTCCGGGTGTGTTTGTGGGTGAAAGGTCGCGTCTGAGACAGGAGACACAGAAAACATCTGTCCGCCTGTCATTGAGAGTGTTTGTGATCTGAGACTGGACCGAGCTGAGCATGTCGAAGCAGCAGCAGATCAGCCCCGTGAAGAACTTCTTCGCCGGAGGCTTCGGAGGAGTGTGTTTAGTGTTCGCCGGACACCCGCTGGACACCATCAAAGTAACTCACACACACTTCTGTTACTCTCTCAGCAGAACCAGAACCAGAACTAGAACCAGACTGCCTTATATACACCAGCTGAACGATCCGCTAGTTAGTTTAGTGTTTAATTAGCTAGTTATTGTTCGTTCACATTAGTTTAATGCTGTCAGAATCTCTGATTTTACATAACTTTACCCGTTTATAACTTAAAAAGTGATCAATTCCACATTCTGCGATAGTTTGCACAGACACATTTACATTTATCAACAAAATCCAATCTATAAATCTGTGAAATATGGGGAAAAGACTAAATATATTTCACAAAAGACATGTGCCATGAAATTATCTTTATAAATAAAACAACCAAAGTGTTGTTGACACTAATGGCGCTTCACACTCACCCAGGTCACATTTATCTCTTAAAAATGAATCTTAGAAATTCTGGATCAAGGCAGTATTTTCTGAAAGTCAAAGTTTTATTCGCCCGCTGAAAACGATGTGGGTTTTAGAACTGTTTATCTATCTCTGATGCATCTGTTTATGTAAACTTACTTAAATGCATTCTGAGGGTTTAAAGTTCCTTCGATTTAATGGATTTGAGATATATAAGGGGCTTGTGACCTTTGACCCAGATCTGTTTGTTTGTCTTTCAGCACTGAGGGTAATTACAATGAACCCTTTTTTCAAGTAACTAGTTAAGTAATGCATTGCTTTTTAAAATGAGCATCTCCAGTTCTCATGTGTTGACTGACAGGTCTGGGGTTGCCATGTTGAGAGGAATCAGGAGTGAGTGTTGATCTTTCTCCTCCTGCGTCATATTCTTCACATGATTAGTTTGAGCTGTCCTCTACTGTACACACCAGAATCTCCTTCAGCTCCAGATGCATTCATTTCACTTTTGGTGTGAAAGGACTTTTACATTTGAGTAGGCAGTAACGCAGCATTGTTGTGCTTGAGTTTTAATCCCAGTGTGTTGTGATGTCTGCTCAAGGTTCGTCTGCAGACGCAGCCCCTGCCCGGTCCAGGAGAGTCTGCTCTGTACCGCGGGACACTCGACTGCTTCAGGAAGACGCTGGCCAAAGAGGTACGAGAGACTCGGAGCGGTGTGTGCTGAGCGCAGACGGCCAGCCTGACCCGTGTGTGTGTGTGTGTGCTGCAGGGGGTCCGGGGGCTGTATAAGGGCATGGCGGCACCCATCATCGGAGTCACGCCCATGTTTGCTGTCTGCTTCTTCGGATTCGGACTCGGCAAGAAACTGCAGCAGAAAACCCCAGACGACATCCTGACGTGAGCGCTGGAGACCTTCACATGTGTGAGTGTGTCACGTGAGTGTTTCCTCACTGCACGTGTGTGTGTGTGTGTGTGTGTGTCAGGTATCCGCAGCTGTTCGCCGCAGGAATGCTGTCAGGCGTCTTCACTACAGCCATCATGGCTCCAGGAGAGAGGATCAAATGTCTGCTGCAGGTGAGACTCCTCACTTTTGTGTGTAACACGTGTGTGTAACGTGTGTGTAATGTGTGTGTGTGTGTTCAGATCCAGGCAGCGTCGGGTCAGGTGAAGTACGCCGGGCCGATGGACTGCGCCAAGCAGCTTTACCGAGAGAATGGTATCCGCGGCATCTATAAAGGAACGGCTCTGACGCTCATGAGAGGTGCAGACACACACCTACAGAGAAAAATACACTCACAGCCCTCACAGAGCCTCACACACTCCACTGTAACACTCAGACAGAGTTACACACACACACACCACTGTAACACTCAGACAGAGTTACACACACACACACCACTGTAACACTCAGACAGAGTTACACACACACACCACTGTAACACTCAGACAGAGTTACACACACACACACACACACCACAGTAACACTCAGACAGAGTTACACACACACACACCACTGTAACACTCAGACAGAGTTACACACACACACACACACACACACACACACCACTGTAACACTCAGACAGAGTTACACACACACACACACACACACACACCACTGTAACACTCAGACAGAGTTACACACACACACACACACACACACACACCACTGTAACACTCAGACAGAGTTACACACACACACACACACACACACCACTGTAACACTCAGACAGAGTTACACACACACACACACACACACACCACAGTAACACTCAGACAGAGTTACACACACACACACACACCACAGTAACACTCATACGGAGTCACACACACACACACACACACACACACCACTGTAACACTCAGATGGACAAAGATCAATTGTTCAGACTCGTATGAACAGCAGAATATTGATGAGTTGTGATGTCAGATGATTGACAGCTGTCACTGTGTGTGTCAGATGTGCCGGCCAGTGGGATGTACTTCATGACGTATGAGTGGCTGAAGAAAGCACTCACGCCGGAGGGCAGGAGGTCAGCCAGTCACATGATCACTCTGCTTCATAAGTACAGATGCAGACGTTCCCTACATTGACCGTGTGTGTGTGTGTGTGTGTCCAGCCCATCGGAGCTCAGTGTTCCCAGTGTGCTGTTCGCTGGTGGGATGGCGGGGATCTTTAACTGGGCCGTGGCAATTCCTCCAGACGTGCTGAAGTCTCGCTTCCAGACGGGTGTGTGTGAGACACTGTGTTGTTCTTCCGATCTGGGCGTCTGCAGCAGGTCTGACCGTATGTGTGTGTGTGTGTGTTCTGTCCACAGCTCCAGAGGGCAAATATCCCAACGGCTTCCGGGATGTCCTGCGAGAGCTGATCCGGGAGGAGGGCATCGGATCGCTCTATAAAGGCTTCAATGCAGTGATGCTGCGAGCGTTTCCAGCGAACGCGGTACGACTGACGCTAACACACACACGGGTCACATGAGGGTCACACCAACTCCAGTGACCCTAGCGCATCTTCACCATATATTCGTTTTTATCATTTATTATTGTTTTATTTTTATAGATTTCCCTATTTTTAGTGATATTACAAGAAAATACTATGACATCACACATAAAGCATTTTAAGACGTCAGAAATCCTGGTGGATTAATGTCACAGTACAGAACGTCTCCATGGTCTCACAAATAAGCTTTATTTTCTTTTATGTGAAATCTTTTTCCTTTTAATTTTTGTTTTTTGGGTAAAATATGCAAAAGGCCTCCATAAATACAATGCTTTAATAAACCTTGATTATGAAACGAAGTCGTAGTTATGGGATAAAAGTGGCATTCATTTAGCCCTTTTAAGCTATAATGAGGTTTTTCTCATGATGTCACCGTTATGGCATTTTCATCTCATGATTTTTACTTAGAATTGACTTGTGTGGTAATTTTGACGTTTTATCTCATAATTATGACTTTGATTGTAATTGTTACGTTTTCTCAAATTGACTTGGTTATAATCTTAACTTAAATTGCAATTTGATTGCTTTCAGATTTGACAGATTTGACATTTTATTTGTAATTGTTTATGATGTAATCTCAAAAATTATTCTCACAGCTGGCCGTTTCTCATAATTCTGACTTTAAATCAAATGATTTTTACATTTTATTTTAGAAATGGATGTTTGTCGTAATTTACTTTTTAAATCTCATTATTTCCTCTTTTCAAAATCATGACTTTGTTCAGTTTTTCTACAGTTCATCTCATAATTACGGCTTTTTAACTTTAAATCATAAAAATGATTTGTTGCAATTTATTTTGCATTTTAATGTTACTTTTTTATCACAAAATTGACTTTTTAATCTCATAATTATGATCTTATAATAAAAATTAAGACGTGATTTCTTTGTCCTTGTGTGTCAGACGTGGGCTTCCACAGCAGATGCTCTCGTATTGAAGCTCGATGAAGTCAGGAAGGCCCGAGGCGCATCCGTCTGTCCCACATACAGCAGCTCAATAACGCTCTCCCTTTCTCTCTCTGCAGGCCTGTTTCCTGGGCTTTGAAGTGGCTATGAAGTTCCTGAACTGGCTTGCTCCAAATCTGTGATGCAGAGGAACCGGAGCGGATGTGAACATGAGAACGAATGCGCTGCGAGACGCCGCACGGATCGACACGGATCGATCCAGACAGACTGTAGCACGTTAACGAACGTCTCGCTGCTTTATGATTTATTCCAGGGGATTTTAATCTGTAATAGTCAGTGCCTTATAACAGACTGTGAACCGATTTCTGCCTTCAGGGAAACTGAATGTTTCTAATGTAAATCCAACCCTTTAACAGCTAGCAAACCTCTGTCTGTACATTAGCATTGATCTGTTTATAGCCTCATCTGCCGCCAGCCCTCACGACAGGAATTCAGTACACAGTCAAGGCCTGTTTTGTTTTAATTGTTTTGTTCATTATGTTTAATTAACCGTTATTATCATCCACATCATGTACATAAATAAATGTATATTGATCATTTTCATATGAGCTGTGAGTATTGATTTGTGTTTCTGTCATCTGTGATTCTGGAGCACTAAAACAGTCATAAGTAGCACAATTGTATGAGTCAAAATGTTTTTTAAGCCAAAAATCATTAGGATATTAATAAAAGATCATGTTCCATGAAGACATTTCACAAATTTACTTCCGTAAATATATCAACTCATTTTTTGATTAGCAATACACATGGGTAAGGCCTTCATTTGGACAACTTTGTGATTTTCTCCATGTTTTTATTTATTTTATTTGTATTTTTTTTGCACCCTCAGATTCCAGATTATCAAATAGTTGTATCTCAGCCAAATATGGAAAGCTTAATAAGTTTTCAGAAGTTATTGACCCTTGTGACTGGTTTTGTGGTCACATACAGTCTCCTGTCCTGGATTTACCTCAGAGTAACTGAAGCTTTTATAATGTTAACGCACACATTGAACACCATATTTTGAGAACGTGTTGCTTAAATGTACAGGGAAGTAAAAGCTGCAGCCCTGCACTTGTGATGTTTTTGAGGGCAGTCGATAGATATTTTCCGCCGCGATGGAAACTGTTGACCCGTGACGGGTCGATGGCTGTGTCCGCCGGGGAAGCCGGTTTGTAGGCAGACGGTTCTTTACCGCGCTGCTGTGTGGAGTGTGGATCCGCAAGCGGCATGAGCGCGACGATCCCGGCGGGTCTGCCCGAGCTCCTGAAGGGCTACACGCTGGAGGTTCTGAGGAGGAGGCCCGCAGACCTGCTGGAGTTCGCCGTGCTCTACTTCACCCGCCTGCGGGAGCAGCGCAGCTCCAGCCGCCGCTCTCCGGTGACCCGCGGAGAGGCCTTCGACCGGAGCTCCAGCGGCGGAGAGGACGAGGAGGAACAGAGACGAGAAGAGGAGGAGGAAGAGGAAGAGGAAGAAGATGACTTTCCTGATGATTTCACTTTTAAAGGTGGGGGCTTTTTTTATTTATTTTTACATTACAGTAAATTACAAACGATAGACAAAAAAGAGAAGCATTCAGCCTCAAATTATACAACAGAGAACAAATCACCTTTCCTGCTGATCAGTTGACTTTCAGTGCGTCCAAATACATAACAACAGATGTCCACCTTTGTATGAAAATGTCCAGTTTCATTTGAAGTTTAACAGTCATATTCTATTCATTAAAAAACGCTTTATATCCACTGGAACACTTTACCTCTTTTAGCATTGAGTTTCATAAAAAAGGGCAACATTTTGAGCAAAAATCTGAGAAAACCACACATTTATCAGATACTACATCTGGATCATATTCAGTAATATTATCAAAGCAAAGGTCCAGTAGATGGCTATCATCAGTACTCTATCACCTTCTGGATGGTCATTTCGCTCGGTAACATTAGGCGTGAGGTTAGTGATGATTGTATTATTTAATAATAAATTGTTACATTTATATAGTGCTTTTCTGGGCACTTGGAGCTCTTTACTGTGAGGGGGTCTCTTCATCCATTCCAGCAGCAGTGTTCAGCATCATCTGGAAGAAGAGACGGTAGAGCTCCAGAACACCCAAAACACTCTGGAGAGGAGACAGAGATGATCAGCTGGGGCTGTCAGGAGATCGTGATGCTCAGAGGACAGGGGATGAGGTCACACCTCTACTCTTTTTGGATAGAGTAGAGGTATATCCTGGGATGTTTAGTGTTGTCAGTGCACTGGGGCATCAGAACTCCTACAGGACACAGGGAGAGCACCCCCTGCTGGACTCGAACAGTGTCCACAAGCTCTCCTGTCTTTATGATTTCATTTGTCTAAAGTGATTCTTATTTCTTTATCTGTCTGTCTATCTATCTATCTATCTTTAGCTCCTCCACCCAGTAAATGCAACAGACGTGTATCAGGTAAATGTTTTGTCTGAATATTATTTTAGTATCGCTGAGATTTAGTGATGGTGTGATATGCAGAACGTGATGTGTGACGTGTAACGTGATGATGTGTCCCTCAGTGTGTGCGGAGGCGTATAACCCTGATGAAGATGAAGATGAGGACAGCGAGCCGAGGGTGGTTCACCCTAAAACCAACGCCCAGCGTCAGCGACTACAGGAGGCCTGCAGGGACATACTGCTTTTCAAAACCCTTGAGCAGGTTACCGTTTGTCTAAAAATCAAGTGTCATTTCATAGAGATTTGTTATAGCACATATTTAGTTGATTCTGGTTATTTCCATTTTCCTCATTTTTAAGTTTGAGAGTCCGATATTTAGCAGGCATGGTAAAGATGGTTCTGTTTCTCTGTCTGTCTCAGGACCAGTTCGCTGAGGTGTTGGACAGCATGTTCGAGGTGCTGGTCAAACCGGGCGAGTGCATCATAAATCAGGGCGATGACGGCGATAACTTCTATGTCATAGAGAGGTGAGAGCGAAGCGAGTGTGTGCGTCTGACGTCAGATGATGAACCGTCGTCTCTGGTCTGTCTGCAGGGGTGTGTTTGAAATCGTGATTCAGAAGGACGGCGTGAGTCGCTGCGTAGGCTGCTACGATCATAAAGGCAGCTTCGGAGAGCTAGCTCTGATGTACAACACTCCGCGGGCCGCCACCATCAGAGCCAGCCAGGAGGGGGCGCTGTGGGCGCTGGTGAGACTCCCAGCATGCACTGCACTCCCTTATCAACACGCATGAACATTTTACACTCTGCTGAGTGTGTGTCGAGTATTTGTAGCTCGGATACGTAGCTTTGTATTTCTGTCTATCACTCTCTGTTGTTTAAAGTGAAACTCCCTCAATATTTCCTGTCTTCGCTCGCGTTACACTCGCCAATATTATCATTTTTTTATTGTTGTTTTCTTTTATTTTTCATGCTTCATTTATTTTATTGTTCACTCCGTTTCATTTCTAGTTTCGCTCTGTTTTTTTCTGTCCCTTTTTTTCTCCATTCTCTCATGGATGGGGTTTTGGTTCCTTGCCGCTGTCTCCTTTGATTTAATCAGATTGATATACATTATGTTTGTACACATTGTGATGTTTGGTGTTCTTGTCATCTTCAGGACAGAGCCACTTTCCACAGACTCATCGTGAAAAATAACGCAAAGAAGAGGAAGATGTACGAGAGTTTCATCGAGAGTGTCCCGCTGCTCAAGTCTCTGCAGGTAATAATAATAATAATAGTTGTTATTTAAATAGCGCCTTTCCAAAGCTCAAGAACAATGAACAATGAATGTAAAAAAATAAAAATAGATAATATACAATATAACAATAACTAATAACAATACAAACAGTACTGAAATTAGGGTCTGAATAAATGTACGACAAAACAATTATGTATAAGAAATGAAAAAGAAACCATGCTCGTAATATCAGGGGAAAGCGTCAGTAGGTGGAGCTAGAGACTTTGAGTCATTGAATTATTTATTCAACTGATTCAGAAATTGAAAACAAATTATATTTTAAATAAATGTTGTTTATTAATGAAAGAATCTGAAGACCCTGAAGACTAAAAGTAATGATGCTGATAATTCAGCTGAACATCACAGAAATAAATGACATTTTAATGTATATTAAAATAAGAAACCAATATTAGAAATTGCAGTAACATTGTGATTATTTTGCATTTACTATAATTCAATCAAATGGCTTTTCCAGCTTTGCGCTAGGAAACATTGCTGACAGTATTGGATCTAAGAACATAAAACAATATGTTCGAGTGCAACGTGCAGCTGCGATAAATTCATCAACAATTTGAACACATTATTTTCCCATAATTAATCACATCAAATCAACAGCCCTCGTCATGACGTGTGCCTGTATGTCAGTTATCAGAGCGCATGAAGATCGTGGACGTGGTTGGGATGAAGACCTTCAGCGACGGCGAGCAAATCATACGGCAGGTGTGTTTTGTTAATCTTTTCGTACCGTTATCGTTCCTTTCTGATGAATGTAACTGTGTTTGTTCTCAGGGAGATTCGGCCGACTGCTTCTACATCGTGGAGTCTGGAGAAGTCAAAATCATGATCAGAAGCAAAGTAAGAGTCTGTCGCTCGTGTCACGCATGTTTAGCATGTGTCACTCGTGTTTATCGTGAACCTGTCCTCGTGTCACGAGTTTAACGTGTGTCGCGCATATTTAGTGCCAGAGTGTCTCTCGTGTCACGCATGTTTAGCATGTGTCGCTCGTGTTTATCGTGTGTCGCTCGTGTCACGTGTTTAGCGTGAGTCTGTCGCTCATGTAGCGTGTTTAGTGTGGGTTTTGCTTGTGTCGTGCATGTGTAGCGTGAGTGTGTCGCTCGTGTCACGTGTTTAGCATGAGCCTGTCCTCGTGTCACGAGTTTAACGTGTGTCGCTCATGTCACGCATATTTAGTGTCAGAGTGTCTCTCGTGTCACGCATGTTTAGCATGTGTCGCTCGTGTTTATCGTGAGTGTGTCGCTCGTGTCACGTGTTTAGCGTGAGTCTGTCGCTCATGTAGCGTGTTTAGCGTGAGTCTGTCGCTCATGTAGCGTGTTTAGTGTGGGTGTTGCTTGTGTCGTGCATGTGTAGCGTGAGTGTGTCGCTC
>JAUCMS010000049.1:93420-107503 GCA_032357445.1 Enteromius radiatus
TAGCGTGAGTGTGTCGCTCGTGTCACGTGTTTAGCATGAGCCTGTCCTCGTGTCACGAGTTTAACGTGTGTCGCTCACGTCACACATATTTAGGGCCAGAGTGTCGCTCGTGTCACGCATGTTTAGCATGTGTCGCTCGTGTCACGTGTTCAGCGTGAGTCTGTTGCTCATGTCGCGTGAATCTGTGTCTTCAGACTCAGGCAGGTCAGAGGTCACAGCGGGAGGTGGAGGTCGCGCGCTGCTCCAGGGGTCAGTATTTCGGTGAGCTAGCGCTGGTCACCAATAAACCGCGAGCAGCGTCTGTGTACGCAGCAGGAGAGACCAAGTGTTTAGGTACGAAACTCACCGACGACAGATCCTGACATATTACACCAGTCATTATGTACTGTGTTCTCTGGAAAATAAATAAAAAACTGCCGTGTTGATAGAAAAAAAATACAATAAAGTAAGTAGCTTTTATGTAATTATTGTGAGAAACTTGAGTTTCTCATGATGAAAAACGTTCTTATAATTATGACTTATTTCTTGTATGAGATTTTCATTACTCTTTTAAAATGGCTTCCATGCTCTCAGCAAAAAAACTTTTTCATTCTTGTAAAAACTTTTTTTAACGTAAAAAATTTACTTTTTCCTCTCAATTTCTTTGTCCCCAGACATTTTTCTCTCACAAAAAAACATTTCTTAAGGTCTTTAATTCTCTCAGGGTTTTAAGTTTAGTTTTCTCTCTTCCCCAAGCGAGAAGAAATCCAGCCTCTGCCACCAGAGCATGAGCGCTAACGCTTGTCTGGAGATTTAGTCTTCAATAACAAGGGTTTGCAAATCAAGACAGTCAGTTTACATTTCAGACGACATTCACTGTTGTGTTTAACAACCAGGGCCATGAAAACGTTTTTGAAGAGGTTTTGTTTTGTTCTTTTGTGATGAGAGAGAAAATAACTTTTGTGTCCTGAGATACGTTCCTCCTCCTCAAACAGGATCGTCTCGAGTGATTCAGAGTTTGGGTTCGTTTGTCATAGTAAAAATATATAACACTGTTTTACACAGAAACTTAGAAGTTATTTTACATTATAGTGGACTACCAATAAACTCTCAGAAGCCAGCTTCTCAGTGATGATGAGGAAGTGTGTGTGTGTGCACAGTGATCGATGTGCAGGCCTTCGAGCGTCTGCTGGGCTCCTGTAAGGAGATTCTGAAGAGGAACATCCATCAGTACGAGCAGCAGCTGCTGGCTGTGTTCGGCTCCAGCGTCGACCTCAAACACTAACACACCACCAGAAGATGACGAGCCATCAAACCCTGCTGGAGGACCACGGAGATACTTCACAGAAATAGTCTTCTAAACTCTTCTTCAGCACACTTTATCCTCAGATTCACCATACAGACAAAAATAGCTTCTTCCTTAGTCTTTTGTCCTTCTAATATAAACATCTACAAACTCTTCAATCAGGATGCATTTACTTGAGCAAAATTACTTTCTTCAGAAAACATGCCATAATATCAAAATTGAGTTATTTGCTTTAATATGAACAAAAATATCTGCTATCTGGAGTAAGAAAAAATAATCTTCATTTAACAGCTAAAGTTGATGATTTGTTTTTTTTTTTTAGAAAACAAGACATTATATCTTTAGTGCCGTCAAACAATAACATCCAAAATAAAAGTGTACTGTGTAGATTATGTATATGTAAAAACACACACAAATATATTTTGAAAACATTTCTAAATTATATATTTATAAATGAGATATTTATAATGTATAAATACAGCATATTGTGCGTATATACACAAATATGTAACTTCACGTGTGTGTGTGTGTGTGTGTGTGTGTGTACATAGATATATATATAGTTTTTTTGTGTTTGCGTGAATCTGAAGATTTTAATTCTTTTGCAGTGTAATCCATGTGTTTCTCCCGAATAAAGGCTTAAATGAAAGAGCGACAGTTTTATGGACTTTTTTTATTTGAGTAAGAAAATTTGAAGTGCCCACAACAAACCCAGCGAGGAGCCTTGGGAGTATTTACATGATCACAAACACAGCTGATTTCTCCTGATCGAGTCCAGTCCGCAGCTCCGGCGGGTTTGGGTCGTCTGGCCAAGGTTTAAATATTTAAAATATTTACAGTCCAGCAGAGCAGAAGCTCCATGATGCTGTTCGTCTGCCGAGCCGTCTCCGGCGATCCACGTTAAAAACACGCATTTATCTTACAATAACTTCTATGATTCGTTCATCAAAAAATAGACTCAAAATCAGCAAATGAGAAGAGAACATCACCTGTCCATCCAGACTTTTTTTTTTTTTTGCGTTTCCATGAAGAATGAACCCGATCAATAAATATAAAGACTGCAGTCTATACAGAAGGCGGATCAGACGGAGGTGATGACGATCATGAGGTGCGGAGAGATGCTGGAGATCTGACTCAAGAGGTCCGGAGCGAGACGAGACAGATGACTCTCGGAGAAGTCACACGGAGGGAAGATCTGCAGCACGTACGCAGGCTGAGAGAGGAAGCACAGACCACAGCGTCATCATCGCTCAACAGATAAACTATCACCAGTGTCCCAGATCTACGGTTTCAGGAGGAGCCGATTATAAGCTTGTTGGATATATTACACACTTCAGAGATGAGACAACACACTCGGTTCTAATCTGGGGCTGTACCAAAATATCCAAGTTAATCAAGTAATCTACTGGGTTTTTTTTCGATATTTTCAGTAACACAAATAAGTAAAAAACAGGCTTTAGTATGACTAGATATACCTGGTTGGAGCCGGGGTTGGGGACGTTGATGATGCCGGCCGCTAGCTTGGCCTGCAGGTAATTGATGAAGGCAGATTTGAGCGCCTGCGTCTGGTTTAGCACATCCTCCTGGTCCAGACCACACGGCATGGCCAGCAGCAGACAGAAGTCACTCTCCCCCTGAAAACACAGCATGTTCAGACCGATACACACAAGACTCAAGGAAGTTGTGCAGTGAATGGGTGCCGTCAGAACGAGAGTCTGATAAAAACATCCACAGCACTCCAGTCCATCAGTGAAGATCTGGAGAGGACCAAAGATCAAACTCATCCAGCAAGCATAATAACAACTATAATCCATAACTCTTCCTCCCGTAGAAAAATGATGAATCGGGACAGATTCATAACCCAGCTATTACAAAACGGCTTTAAACTAATGTGTCTGGATTCTGATGCGAGAGACGACACTGAGGAAGAGTTCATATGGATTATGGATCTTTAGTCTTCTCCAGATGTGAAGTGCTGTGGATCATCCTGACGGCACCCATTCACATCTTCTCCAGATCTGCTGAAGAGACACACACACACACCGTCATTCTGCGAGCGACTCCCTCCAGCTGCTGCGCCTCCAGCCTCATCCTCTGAACGATGCGCAGGTTCCCTCCACTCTCGGGCAGAGGCAGGGAGCGCAGGCCAAGAGCTTTGTTTCCACATAAGAAATGCAGCTGAACCGCCGCGGTGTCGTTCTTCAGCGCCAGCAGGCCTTGCCACACGATAGGGTACTTCTGTATGAACAGAGTTTACAAAACACAGTCTTACGGTTCTGCGTTCCAAACGTACAGATGGTTGGAAATGACTATATCAATGTTTACTCGTTCATGTCAACTCATATATTATAAAATGTAAATGTGCGACGAGAATCGTTGTCTCTTTATTTTAACAGTTTACTAGTCTTTCTCGTTCGAGCTTTGATGCAGTCATCGGCTTCTCAAGGTGTAAACAGGAAATAAACTGACAATTGGCACCATGCATGAGAAACTGCACATAATAATTCATACTTGCAGAAAGTACAGCTTTATAAATGCAAACCTATTTTACGGTTCCTATCGTGACCGGTGGGAATAAACGTGCTGTGAAAGGGTGAACAGAGGAAGTCTCTTTTGCGTGTGGATGATGACACACTCACCGTCAGAAGCTGAACCATGTTCACGGGCTGGTGTCCAACCAGCTCCTTCGACTCGACCGGTGCCTGACTTGACTCTGGCTCTTGAACAGCCTTCGTCTTAAACAGATAGAAAGCACAGACTTCATTAGCACAGCTCTTAAACGTTGATGCATATTTAAAAACGTAAGCTTACCTGCGAGGGTGGGATGCTGTGGGCAGACTGGTTGATCCCCATCGGAGAACTCTCAGCAAACGGAGCATGGGCAGGCCGTGTGTTCGTATACATGGTTGAGTACTCCGTGAAGGAAGCCGCAGTTCCTGCTGAAATCAGCTGAACTCTCTGAGGAGAAGCCATGGGAGGCATTGCACCACGGATCGCCATCATTCCCTCCTTACTGGAAGGTGACTGCGCCCTCTTTAGTTCTGACGCTTTGGAGGACTCCTTCTCTGATACTCCCTTCACTAACAAGTGTGGCCGAGGGGAAAGAGATGCCGCCATGCTGGTTGGAGTCGAGGAGGGCGGTATGTTCTCGGGGACGTGCCCCTGGTGTAAGTCCGCAGCGGGGCGCTCGCTATGCTGGTGGTGCATGAGCACTCGCATGTCTCGGTTGAAGCGCTCGAGAGGTAAAGCGCTGTGCAGAGCTCCACGGTATTCTGCTGGTATGGAGTCTGGTTTGAGTTGAGCAGCCGGCGGTCTTGCGTTGGCTGGGTTCACCTTAAGGACCATCTCCCTGTTTCCCACGGCCTGAGGAGATGTGGGTCTCTGCTGTCCAGGGGCCCAAGAGGAAGAGAGGCTCTCAGAGTGAATCCCATAGTTCATCATAGAGAGAGGAGGAGTGTTCACTCGTACCTCACCCTGGGTGAGGTGTCCGATCGCGCCGACACGGTGTGGAGACATCCTGCCGATATTACTGTGAGCGTTGTGTGGAGGCATGATCACGGACTGCTCCGAGTGGTGGACGGTGGAAACGTACTGGGACAGCGGGGGCAATCCAGGGGGAAGGACCATAGACACACCTTTTGGAGACGAAGAGCCAATAGGAGACGACACTTTGGCAAAAGGAGAATGAGGATGTCCAGATTTGCGTGGAGAGCGCGGCTCCTGCTTGGGCTGAATGAGTGACTGCGTTCGTTCTGTCGGGGTGCCCGTTATGAAGCCGACATGATTGCCTGCCGCCGAGGAAAGGTGAGGACTTCTAGCGGGACTAATATTTGGGACCCAAGCGGGTTTCTCCACACTGAGAGACTCTGGTGCATCTCCCTTCTTAGGGTGCTTCATCACCATGGAGTATTCTGCAGGATGGTAGTTCATGACCTGGGAGGGGCCAGGCGTCTGCTGCAGTATTTTAACAACTCCACTTTGAACCGGAGCGTAAGCTGAATCCAACTTGTCCAGTGCTGATTCTTGCTTAATCGTGGAGATGTTTGCTTGGGGCTTCATTGGATGCCCATGATCTGAAGGAAGTGGGCATTTTGAAGACGGTGGCTGGGAGGCACCGTAAAGTTCCTGCTTGATCTGTGGCATGGACACCAGCTGCTGGGACTCTATGTCCACAGCACTGGCAGGTGGGATCTGGCTGATTTTGGCACTTATACGCAGTGGCCCTTCCATTTTCTGGCCAGAATGACTCAGCACCACGACACCTTCTGATGTCTGAACTCTCAGTCCTGTGCTGGAACCTGCACTCAAAGACGTGCTCTCCACTATATAGCGACCAGCGTTTCCACCTTCCTCACCAACTGCTGGACCATGGTACGTACTGCTTTCCTCCAAGCTTGGCTGGTAAATCTGTTTTGGAGGTTGTTTGTCAAGGAAGGGATTTCCAATCTGAGAGTTTGGCTTCTCCTCTGAGTCGGGGGGATTGCAAACACGACTGATGACGGAGGTAGGAGTAGAAGCAATCACTGAAATCACTGACTTCTCACTGAAGATCTGTTTAGTTTCTGGGGATGGTATGGAAGCAGGTTGTCGAACTACAGGTTGGGGCGAAACAAGGGGTTGTCTGTTATCTTGAGGAGCACTCTTGCTGGCGGCCACATCTGGTGTAGTGTCACTTTCTCTTAAAGGATGAGCATGCATATTCCCGGATGTAGCACTGACTTCCAACACCGGGACAGTTCTCGGCTTTGTGAGGATTTTGCGCAGATCACCTGAGTTGGTGTCATGAGCTGGGGTGTCTGAGGGTAATGCAAGGCTCTCCAACGGGGCTGCAGAGGTCCGGGGAGGCGAGAGGACCCCAGCTTCTTTTGGCTGATTAAAACGCTCCGTTGGGGAAACAGACGGCCTGCTTGGGAATGAGGGCAAGTTTTTGAGACAGGATCTCGTTGGCGATAGAGAAGGAGATGAGTTCTTGTATGAAAAAGCTTGATATTTGGACGACGTTGGGCTTCTGCTGATCGCTGGAGAGGATTTTGGGATATCCATCTCAGTTTTGAGAGGCGACTTGGGTTTGTTTGGAATGTCCGCATTAGGAGCTGGTAAACTTATACCCTGCTTGGAAGAGGAAGTAATGACAACAGCTGTACTTGCTGGTGATCTTTCTGTGGCCGCTGGAAGTTCTGCAGGTACAGACTCTGGTGACTTCACAGGGATATTTTCAGCATCCAAAACGACTTCTTTGATGGGTTCCTTTTTGCTTCCAGCTCCCTTTTGGCCTTTACCCTTCTTTGAAGTTTTTGTTCTGCCTTTACACCCTTTTCTAGGAGTGGTTACGGCCTCCTCCTGAACGACTGCTGTGCTAACACAGGTTTCAGATGCTTTTGAACTGGGTCCAAGAGTCTGCACATCAGAATCAGATTCTACAACAGAGCTTATGATTTGCTCGGTGTTCTCTGATGTGATTGAATCTATAGCAGCAGCCAGCTCGGTTTCACTAGATGGATTTGCAGGCTTTTCTTCTTCGGAGTCACGCTCTGGTTCTTCAGCTATTGGATGCTGTGCCTTTGTCAGGTTACTTTTAAACTGCAGAGAAGCAGCATCTTCTGTGAGCTTGGCAATATTCTCAACAGCCTGCTCAAGCTCCAACTCTCGAGCCAGCGAAGCTACATGTGGCTCATTAGCTTTTGTTGCAGCAGGCGAAGTCTCTCCATCCATGGCATCGTTTTCAAATTTTGCTTCTTGTACCTCATCCTTTGAGGACACACCAGGTGAGCTGTTTTTGGGAAACTCTTCAGTTCCAGGTTCTTCTTCGCTAGTCTGAAGTATTGCCTTGACTTCTGTTACATCAAGACGAATTCTGAGGTTTTTAAGAACAGGAGGGTTTTCTTCACTGATGAGTTTGGGACTTTCCAATATTTTCTCCATTTTGTCCCCTTTCTTTCCAGTTCCAGATGCTGATGCATTTCCTGGACCGATTCCTTTTTGTGTGGGAGGTGAAAATTTGCCTTTACCCACTTTGGAAAGCCCCTCACTGTTCGTCTCACTGCCATCCAACTCCTTAGACTCTGTTGATTTTGAGCGTTCGACTTTGCCTGGTACATCCTCTGCTTGGCGCCGATTTTTAGGGGGGCGTCCCCGCTTCACGTGGCGATTGCCGCGAGGCGATTCGGCATCTTTTCCGGGTTGTAGAACGGTTTCATCTTCAATTGGTGTAGCATAAACTGAACGCACATTTCTACGCCTTGCCCTACCTGACTGTGAACTCGGCTCTGTACCTTGTTCCATATCTATGCTTTGCACAGGTGACTTACTTGATGATTTTGAATCAGGTGTTGTCTTGAACGCCTCTCCTCTTGGAGAAGATGAACGTTTGAGCTTCTCTTTGTCAATGCGCTCACTTTTGCGGGTGCTTAGTTTGTCTGGGGTAGCAGGCAGAGTTGTGGTTACGGGTGTGGTAGGCGAGTTTTTGGCTCTTTTATTTCTCGATTTTGGAGGGGGTGACACGGCTTCCTCACCTGGATAATGATCAGCACACTTCTGATGATCTGCATTATTCGATTCAGACTCTGGTGCCACAGGTGGCTCAGGTTCTTTTTCCTGTTGCTCAGCAGGGATATGCGAGAGGGGGCTTGGTGATTCAGGAAACGTCCCTGGAGGCTCAGCCTCTGGCAGTACGTTATCGGCTGGTATTTCATTGCTTGGGAGCTGTTCTGCAACTATTTTACTGGTCTCTTGAGCACTTTCAGTGTCATCGGCATTCAAGGCAGTCTC
Source organism: Enteromius radiatus (assembly GCA_032357445.1). NCBI lineage: Eukaryota > Metazoa > Chordata > Actinopteri > Cypriniformes > Cyprinidae > Enteromius > Enteromius radiatus. The sequence goes on from JAUCMS010000049.1 coordinate 101,474, forward strand.
CTCTGCTGCGATCTTCAACTCCTGGCATTCTGAAGAATTGGGTTCTGATGGTTGCTCAAGCAAAGGCTGCAATGGCTGAGCTGTGGGCTGTTCAGGCTCTTTACCTTCCTCCTTTATAGAAGAATCAAGCAAATTACAGGATGGAGTAACAACACTTTCAGCTTCCACTGTTGGCAAAGATTCTTCGGCTGCTAAAACAGGGGTTGATATTTGAGGAACTTGAACAGGACTGGTCTGAAGAACCTGAACAGGACTAACTGATTTAATCTCAGCTTGATGGATAACAGGTTCAGAAACACTTTGCTGTTGTGGTGCTCGTTCTTCCTCCGGTGTTTTACTTACTTTGGTGGCATCTATGCTTTCTTCTTGCTTGGAATCTTGATGGCTTTGTTCTTTACTCTTCTGTTGCTGCAACCTTGTTAGTTCTAAAAAGCGGCTATGGAAAAGAACAACTGGTTCTGGGTCAGGCTGCCCTTCTGCTGGGCCTTGCTGCTGAGAGGACAGATATCCAACACCATGTTCAGGGTCCTCGTGTTTTCTTTCCAGATGCTGGAGACGCCTTGAATCTTGCTCAAAAATGGAACTGTGCAAAAAACGTGATGCAAACAACTCTCGCTTCTCCTGTTCCTCTGGTTTTGGATCTTCTTTCCTGTCATCGATTTTGTCATCAGACTCGCTTCTAATTTTTTTCTTCTTCATGTACCATGAAGGAGTTGGTCGTGGTGTGGACTCCACCTTCTCTGTGTCTTTTCTACTTCTGAAACTGGGGAAGTGTGAATCATAATCAAGAAAAGACCAGTTGTCTTCCCTTGATGAGGACAAAGACTTTGCACGCTCTAACAAAGCTTTAGTGTCCGGTGTGATTGTCTGATCATCTGCAAAAGAACAGAATTTGTTTCTCTCAAGAGAGGATGTCAGTTTGGACTCTGATAATCTGTCTGGACGATGTCTTTCAGAAAAGGATACTGACGTTGATGGCAAAGGAGAGTTGGGCTTATTTTCTCGATCTTCTTCAGAGTCAGAACGCACTTCACCTGGTTCCAAATCAGGCCAAAGTCCGTAATCCAAGTACTTCCGATTGAGCCTTCTTTTCTCAGCGCTTCTTGAAAAGTCTGGCAACAAGTCTTGCTTCAGTCGACTCTCCCAGCGTCTTTGCTGCTCGTCTTGCAAAGACGTACTCATCTTTGACACTTGTGAGGCATGTATCCGTTTAACGCCGAGTTCCTGATCTGTCTGAGCATTATCCTCAGGCTTCAGTGGTTCTTTTACTTCTCTCACAGTCATTTGAGCATGAGGATCTGCATACTCTTCCTCTCTTTGTTGAGGGGCATGCGGAAACCTTGGAGAGTGTGTGTTATTCCACTCAGGGTCTTCGCTCTTTTGCCGGACTGTTCGGTAAATCCTCTCTCTCTTAGCACTCATTTCCATCTCGAAGGACTCTTGTTTTTTGGTCTTACTTGGGGGCGAATTATCCGTTACATCCTGTGGAGGCTTGCCGACCTCATGCACCAGGCTTCGATGCTCAAGATCTTCTGCATCTACTCCTTGAGGAGTTTCTGCCTTCTCCGGTTTATCCTGCGGCTGCAGCTGCTGCCGTAGCCGTCGGTTTTGCTCCATCTGTTTGCGGTAACTCTGTGAGAGGTCAATGTTTTCTAGATTTTCATCCCTTACTTTACTGTCCTTATCAGAGGTTCCATCTGTTGAAAATCGTCTAGACATGCTCGGCACAGGGTGAGACTTTGAGTCTAAAACATCCATCTCAGGCAGTTCCACAGGTCTTACCGGCGGGCCCTGAGGCATCCCTCTCAGTGCGCCATCCAGCTCTTCCCTTTGACTATAATGAGAACTAATCCTGGATTTGGAGTGTTCTCTTTTCTGAGCCTCTCTCTCTGCTTTTACATCCATATCGGTTTCTTTTGCAAACCCTGTGTTTGTAGCAAAGTCAGCAGGTTGGCCAATCCCAGAAACAGGGTCCTCCTCCAGACGTCCTCGTTTTTGACGTATTGCTTTCCCGCCGGGATCGCCAAACCGCCTCTTTCTCGCTTCAAGTTTTACAGAATCTACAAGGGAGTCTTTGCCGTCACTACCGGAGTCAGATTTTAAATGCTTCTTTGCCTTTCCTTTCACATCTCTGTCTAGCGATTCGCTTTTACATGGATCGAGCCGCTCTCCCTTCTGAGACTCGAGGCGAGCTACGTGGTCAGTAGGGGAAGGCTCTTTGTCCCCTTTATGCTTCTGTCGTTCTTGACCTTCCATATCTGAAACCTTAACCTTCCCAGATACCAAATCAAGACTAGGCTCTCTATCCGCTTCAGAATGAGGTCCGCTGGGAGACTGCACTTTCCCTCTCCTTTGCTTCACTTTCTCTCCCTTCTCTCGGTCAGCCTTCTCCTTGCGTCTGCTGCGCTTCTTGTTCTCCATCCCACTAATGCGTTCGCTAACGCCCTCTGCCTGCTCAATTTCTCTCTCTAGTCCTTCTGATTTGTAATCTACTGGCGATTTCTCAGACTTCTCAAAAGGAGCCGGGGCCGGAGACAGCGAGCTGCAGCTTCCAGATCTTTCAGAGGAGTGCCTGTACACACGTCTTTCGGTGTCTCGCGACACACGATCCGATGGTGACGGCGATGCAGAGGGAGTCAGGGGACGCCGCTGATGAGACGGGCTCCACCGGCCTCGCTCCGCCTCAAAGCGCTCGCGCTCCCGTTCACGTTCCCGCTGGATATAGCTGTACTTCCTGATGTCCTCAAAAGGGTCTCTATAATCTCTGTATTCCCGCGGGTCCTCGTGATACCGGGGATCATAGTGGTCTCCTTGATAGTGATCTAACTCAGAGTAGCGGTCACGACTGCGCCCGGGGTACTCTCGCCGGGGGTCTTCAGTGTAAATTCCAGGAGTCCTTACATTCTCGTAATATGCCCGCTCCGTGGTAAAGTCATGATAAGGAGTTCTCCGCTCATCCCTGACAGAAAAAAAAAAAAGACTTGGTCAATATTTAACAGAGCAACTAGCTAAAGACACTAGCAATGCAAATTTATGTTTGTTTTTTTTTCCCCCACTAAAAGGCAATGCTCACCTCCGATCTGATGATATATCATAAAAATCACGGATGTCTTGGCCTGATGCCTGCATAGATCGATAGAAGGCCATTTGACTCTCCTGACTGGCAAAATCAACCTGGACAGAGCAAACAATTGTAAAATGTTATTACAATTTAAAACCTGAGGTCTGTGATCAAAGCTTAATTTATTTGCATCATTCTCCCAGTGTCACAGGGTCAGTCCCCACATACCTTAATTTTGTTTCCTCCTATCTTCCATCCTTTGGTTTCTCTAACAGCTGCTTGGGCAAAATCTGTGTTGTTGTACAGAATAAGAGCCATTCCTTTTAACCGATCAAACACCACCTGTAAAAGAGGCCAGGAATTAGAACTAACAGTAAAAATCTTTGACCTCATCATTTCCACAGACGAGGGTTAACCGAACTCTACCTTGACCACTGGCCCGTATCGACAGAAGTGTCGTGTGAGGTACTGTTCTGTGATATTCGAGGTCAGGCCGTCTAGCCACACACACGCTGTTGGCATACTCTTCCCAAAGCCAAGCTGTAATACAGCCAGAAATAAACATTAGAAACCATCCAGACAGATTTCACTTCAACATAAACATGTTTTATGAGACAAAAACACACAAGGTAATCAATACCTTCAGTCTGTTGGTGCCGAGGTACTCTCCATCCATTTTCTTAATAGCTTTACAAACACTGGCGATATCAGAGTACTGAACAAATGCGTACTGGGGAACACCGTTCACCCTCTTGATATCGATATCCTGAAATCAATGGAGACATCGCATTTAGAAAATCCACAGACCAATACATTTCCACTCAAAGCACAGTCAGTGATGGTAAATACGAATTACGCCACACTCAAACTGGTTTGGCCTCGTTTTACGTTTTTGGAGTTTAATGTTACAGAAACCGATTCGAAATCTGATAAGAGAAACGTTGACATTGGGGGGAAAATAAAGGTAGAATTAGGACTGCATCAACAAATCAATCATTAAGCCTTGCTGAATGCTTTTCATGACTCATTGCAGCAGCTGTAATAGCAATTAATCCTGACTCATTGCATTTTTTACAACGCAAGAGCTGCAGCAAATTGCAATCCATGTGCTGAGGCCTTTGTCAAGGATGATCAGCGTAAATGCTGACTTTCAACAAACAATTTCAAATGTTTTTGACACACATTAAGTCAATTTGAAGAGGATTTGTATTCAAGCACATCTGTACCTACCTAGATCATGTCTCACTTCTGTGAGACCGTCAGTATCACACTGAGGCAAAACTAGCAGTCAATGTGCTTTAAAAAATATTAACACATTAGCTTGTGATCTCCATTAAAAATTTCTCATCTCTAATTATCTCTTCTGGGTGTATGGGGAGATAAAACTCACATTTTCAGGCCAGAAATGTCTTAACTTCAGCTCATAACCACTTGCACAGATGATAAACTCACCACTATCTCCCCGAAGCGCTGGAAGACGTCGAGCAGCTGCTGATAGTTGGTGGTCTTCTCCAGGTTTCCGATAAACAGCGTTCGAGTGGCCTTCGGGTGGAACTCGTCGATGCGTCCGTCCAGGGGGCGAAACTCGTTCTCGCTCTCCGTCTCTGTAGGAGGCAAACACAACAGGATTTAGCGTCGACACACAGCTAGTGCTGGAGTGTGACACCCTGATCTTCAGCAAACACCCACCGGGGCCGTTCCAGGCCGTGACCTCGATCAGCATCCCGAAGAAGAGCTTGCCCTTGGACACGCTGAGGGCCTTCTCCTGGTCCTCCTGCTGTCTGAAGAACACCAGGCCGTAGCGCTCCTCCGAGGCGCCGTGGATCTGCACCGACGTCACCTTACCATACTTCTTAAACTCGTGAAAGAGCCCATCTTTCAAACTCGTATCTGAGGAGAGTAAAGCACAGACGTGTCAGTGTTCAGAAAGAGACACCTGCTTTAAATGACTGACACATTATTTACAGAAACCCAATCAAATATGTTTGGAAATGAACAACAATGTAGTATACCAGATTTTTACATTTTTTTAATGAGTGAAATTAAAGGGTTAGCTAGGCCTAAATTTCACTTTGTCATTATTTTCTTTGCTAATGTTTTAGTGGTGACCTAAATCAAAGGTCTAGGGAAGCAGAGTTTGACATCTGAAGAATTATGATGGCCAGCCTCGTAAATGTACACACACTTGTTCCTTTCAAGTTAAAAAAAAACTCTCCTCGGGAAATATCTACAGCTATTTTGAAAAACATGAAAAATTGACACGTAGGTTGTTTGATGTCCGAGCTATTAATAGCTGCTCCCATACAACTCAAGGTAGTTATGTTTGTCTGGCTCTGCACCACCTCACCTAAACTCATTCCTTCAGAGTGCCTCTAGACGCTCGTGTTCTGCAAGGGTCACTTTATTATTCATCATTATTAATCACTTCCACTGATTTTTACATTAACTGTTCCCTCCTGCTGGAATCACCTGCCCAATCCCTTTACATGATGAGCAGATTTCATTTAGGCATTTCTTCACGTACAAACATTGATCCCTGAACATTATTTGTGCTTGCTTGATGCAAGAGATCCTAGTTCTTGAGTGTTTAACAAGCATGCTTGAGCCTCATAACCAAATGTTGGGTGATCAATGTTTATATGTGATTGAAGACCTAAATTAAATCTGTATATACACTAAATAACATGTCTCTTCAAAACACCACTCTATTCATTGGACTGGTTTTTGTTTTAATAGCTTTATAAAATCTTGAAGACTCAGTTTTGGCCAACTGTCAATGCAGGAACAGAAATCTAAAAATCAATTACAAATATTTGTGATCTGGAAAAGAAAACAACATGTGATCATTTTCATTATGGGGTGAACTAAGGTCACCAAACAACCCATCCCTGTCTAAAGGTTTCATTTTTCCAAATGTGTGTACACGAGGAGATTCTCAATACTTCAGACTTGAAGGGCACAATATTTCC
>JAUCMS010000049.1:117170-131769 GCA_032357445.1 Enteromius radiatus
GCTGCATTAATTAGATCAGCCGGAACCGGGAACACTCCCCTTCACACACGATGTACTCGTTACATCATAAAAAGAATAGCCGCTACGCTAATATTATCAGCCAAAAAATAAATTATATATTCAAATAGAAAGCAGTTATTTCAATTAGTAACGATATTTCACAATATTACTGTTTTTGCAATGCAAACAATATTATTGCACAGCTGCATATATAAAGTTGGATATATAGCAGAATATAAGTATATTATTATCCAGCTGTTTATGTAAATGTGGCTGTATACTGTAGATGGATATATAGTCAGTGCAGGTGTTTTGAGGACATTAAGATCATGGTTTTCTGTGAAGCTGACTCGAGAAGTTGTATGTTTGTGATTACCGTTTGGAGGGTGTGTGTCTCGTCTGCAGGGGGCGCTGTGAACGTGAGCCGTCGGCGTGAGCGTGGCTCTGAATGGAGATGCTAGAGTGATGAAGACCGACGACACCATCCTCTTCTGAGGGGCCGCTGACGCCATGATGCTGCCTGACACACCAGAGGAACAGAAGAAACGTTTCTGCAACGCTGACGCAACGTCCACCGCTGTTTCCGACCGAAAAATAGCTGCTAAAACCTGCTTTAATCTTCATGCAGGTACTGGATGCTTTTACACATTGATGAGATCAACTGAATAAATTCACTAAATAAACATTAACTACATGTGGACCTAGACCACAAAACCAGTCATGAGGGCCCATTTTTCCAGATAATCTCTCCACTGATGTCTGGTTTGTTAGGACAGCACAGTATTTGTCCGAGATACAACTATGTGAAAATCTGGAATCTGACGGTGCTTTAAAGTTTAAAGTGGTCCAAATGAAGTTCTCAGCAGCACAGGTATATTTGCAGCAATAGGCAAAAATACATTGTATGAGTTAAAATTGTCTATTTATTATACAAAGAATGATCAGGATATTAGAGCATGTTCCATGAAAATATCTAGTAAAGTTCTTCTTTGAGCTTCATTGGAGACTCTTTAAAGATGATTTTCTCAGTATTTAGATTTCTGTGCACCCTCAGATTCCAGATTTGCAGATATTGTCCTCTCCTAACAAACCAGACATCAATGGAAATATTATTTATGTAGAGGTTACTTAAATAAACTGACCCTTATGACTTGTTTTGTGTTCCAGGGTCACATATTACTAATCCAAAATGAAGTTTTGATATATTTACTGAAGGTAATTTAAAAAATATATTCATAAAACACAATCATAAAACTGTATGAGAATGTTGTATATTTAGGCGTGTCAGAGTCCTCGACACCTAAAGCTGACGTCTTCTCAGTTCACTCACGAAGGTGTGTTTTAGGTTGAATATACGTTCCAGGAAAGTTCTCCCGCAGACTGCAGCGTTAAACTCTTCATGTACAGAATAAATCTGAAAACAGACACAGATGTGCGGAGATGCTTCACAGACTCTTCTGAAGGACCTTCATAAAGGAGTTGAAGATCAGCGCAGAAGACTGAATGACAGAAGAAGAGAAGAACTTCAGCAGCTCCTCACACAACTCCTCAAGCTCTGCTGGCTCTCTATCCTGCTGCTGAGAAATCACGGTGTCTTTCTCTTCTCTCTTAGCTCTCACGTACCTGATCCGCAGACCGAACTCTTGCTCGGAGTGCCTCCTCGTTCCTGGAGATCTGTAGTGCTTCAAACACGGGCGAGCGACAGACATACAGACTGAGGGAGAGAGAGTCAGGATCGTATCTGCAGCAGGCCACGCCTTTTCCTCCCTCGATCGCCCTCCTGTCTCTCTCTCTCTCTCTCTCTCTGTCTCTGTCTGTCTCTCTCGGAGCAGTAGAGGTGAAGAGTTAAACAGTTACTGACTGACAGAGCGCAGTAAAATGTATGACACACACTCACGCACACACACACACACACACACAGGCAGGCAGGCATGTCTACAAACACACAAAGGCATGCAGTTACTTGAACACACACACACACACACACACACATTCTTTATCACAGAGGCAGCAGGATGTGACTGTACCTGTCTCTCTCTCTCTCTCTCTCTCTCATTGTTCTGTCAGTGTTATTTTCTCTACCTCCCTCAGTGTGTCTGCCCTCTTTTCTCTCCCTTCCCCCACTCCACTCGTTCTCAATCTCTCTCTCCCGCATTAAACTCTCCGCTGACTTCACACGGTCAAATAACTTCATCAACTGCAAGAGCTCGAACAACTACATCATACTATGTAAACTAAGTACATAAACTATAAAAGCTACACAAACTACATAATCTATATGAAAACACTAAACTATGTGTGACCCTGGAGCACAAAACCAATCAGAAGAGTCAATTTTGTGAAGATAAGATTTAAGATTTTGGATAAGATGTATCCATCATCAGAAGCTGAATGAATCATCTCTGCACTGATGTCTGGTTTGTTAGGAGAGGACAATATTTGTCTGAGATACTAGATATTAGAAAATCTGGAATCTGAGGGAGCAAAAAATCTAAATATTGACTAAATCATCAAGTTTTCAGCAATGCATTTTACTAATCATAAATTAAGTTTTGATATATCTGCCATAGGAAATGTACAAAATATCTTAATGTAACATGATCTTTACTAAATAACTACTCAAACTATATACTTAATAAACTATTAATAAACTCAATACATTAAAGAATGTAACTACATGAACTGGCTATTAATCTATATGATGTGTATGCGGAGCTCTTCAGCAGACTGACAGTTTTGGACACTTTGTGTGGGATTGTCCCGTGAGATGAGACTCTATATCAGCAGATAGTTTTGGCTTTAGTGTGAGTTTAACCTCGAGAGCACAAGAAGAGCCTCCGTCACGCTGGAATCTGGGGGGAGGAGCTAAAGAAGAAGAAAAAAACAAAGGAAGGGGAGGGGGAGGGGCTGTGGAATGCATAGGTGACGTCATAGCTCCAGGAGGGATCCTGTCCAATGGTGACATCATCCACCACACAAGCCCCGCCCACAAAATATCAGGCCGGACAGAACGACTCCGGAGCAAAGTCTGAGTAGAAAAGAGGAAAATCTGATTAGAACAAAATCGCTTTTATATAAACAATCACACATAAGAGCAAACTCTGTGTCCAGATACTGTGCCAGAGGAACATGTAGGGCTCATCCGCTTTACCTGTTTTACTGTGTTTAGTTAGTGATTGACTAGCGTTTATCTGCATTCAGATAAACATTTAGTGGTCAGCTTCTCGTTTGAGGTAAAAGTACAAACACCACAATCAATTCAGATCCGTGATAACATACTCTGAACACGTTACAGATGCACCCTCATTCTGAAGAACCCTTAACCATGGTATCACTGTAGTAAAAGTGTACCCTTTTTGGAGTATTGAATAGCCATTTGTATAAGAGTGTTATTTTATTACAAATATGGAAAAACTGTGGCTATGGTTAAACCATAGTTCAGTTGTGGCTACCATGAATAGTAACCTTCTCGCTCACTGTACAGTCAGCAAATATTCCAAGGCAGCCACAGCAATAGTGAAGGAGATAAACTAGAAAAGAAGAGGCGTGAACGTCATCATCCTGAGGCGAACCCGCGTTTCCCGCCGCAGTGACTCGCGATCACGGCGCCATCTTCTGGACGCTCATAAACACTGAGATTCAGTCAGAATCGCCACAGAACCGTCAAAGATAACTGTCACAAAACGTGAAAACCACGAAACATTCTGCAGATTACATGATGAGTAACGTAATATTTGATGGAAACACGATGGATCTAGTTTACCTCACAGAACAGCTGTGCTAATAAGGCTATGATACTACATTTAATCATAAAAATGTAAAATTACAGTAAGAAAATCATTTAAAAATGACACCAGTCGAATTAAACGCGCACTAAAAAGAGCTAATATTAAAATAATAATAATAATAATTAATTACCTGTCACGTGACCATTAACTCACATCAGAGAACATGCAGTTTTTTAAATAATTGAAGTATTAAATTTTGGAAAAGTATTGAGAAATGCCTCTCAGGGGAAATAAATATTTTGGATCAAATGTTTTCAGCTGATGAAAACTTTTCAGTATCCTGATTTCACATGTAAATGAGCTTTGAAAGACAGACACAGATGAAGTGTCTTGAGACGTTATTTTTATTACTGAAGCAGCAGTAATAAACACAGACACACTGAAGTCAGTCAGTAAAAAACTTTATTAATAAACTACAAGTTAAAAAATACAAGAGGTAAGCTAAGGTGAGGTAAAACTGTTCTTTCCATGATCCTCTTCAACTAAGTTTCAAGAGTCGGTTGTAGTTCAAGCGTCAGTATGTGTATTAAAACTCCAGAGCAGCCGCTCCGGGTCATGTGGTGAATCAGTGTGTGTACAGCAATGCTCGCTGTCTCAGGACGTCCCATAGGAGCATACTGAGGACCGTATGAGGAGCCAGACGCATAAACACGGGCGTCATTCCTTTATACAGACCCATGATCCCCTCGGTAGCGCAAACCTTCATCAGACAGTCCACAAACCCGCAGTACAGACGGCCCTGAGAGAGAGCTTGGAGTTTAATACTTGTTAATGTTGTTTTATGTAGTCTTATATAGTGTGTGTTTTACCCTTTTAAACTCGTCCACTGGTTGGTTGTACAGGCGTGTGCTGATGACATCAAACGGCGTCATGGTAATCGCCACGGCAACCCCGCTGATTATTGCGGCGGTGAGAGCGCTGAGGCAGCTGTGAGGATCAAACCACTGCAAACACATCCACAAACCACTACATGTGAGTCTGTACTCATTTACATATGCAGATATGTGTGTGTGTCCTGACCTGGGCGCGTGTGACCCAGTCTTTAGCCGAGCTGAACGTGGCCAGTTGAGCCGCTGAGCCCACCATGACCCTGGGGACGGCCCCGTTAACACCCCGCCACAGACCCGTCACACCCTCACGGCGGTAGATGGAGACAAACGCACTCAACACGCCCTGAACAACACAAACACTCAGTCAATAACAGCAGCAATGAGCCACCAAGTGCTCAAGTATTCTCTAACTCAAATATACTCACACAATATACTCCAATTCAAATATACTCATACAATACACTCAGATATATTCAAACGTACTCTAAATATATTTATACAATATACTCAGGTATACTCACATACTTATTCTAATATACTCAAACTCAAATATACTCATACAATATACTCAAGTATGCTCAAATATACTCATTGAATGCAATCAAATATACTCAAACTTAAATATATTTGGATACAGTAAAATATATTAAAAATAAACTCAAAATATATTAAAATAGACTGAAATACAAATATAATCTGAAATGAAATCTGTCCTGGAGGAGTGCAGACGTCAGATATCAGTGATCATCAGGAGCATTGACCCTTCATGATGATGTGGTCTGATCTGTGATTGGCTGATGCGCATCCTGCCGTGACAGCGATCACACGCCTCTGTGTGCTGGACACTGATTGGCTGCAGCTGCAGAACAATGAGAGGTGTGTCCAAACACACACACACACTCCCAGTGTGTGCTCACAGGTCAGGTCACATAGTTTGGGTGGGTGCTGGAAAATAAGACTGAATTAGACGTGGATCATGGGACTCAGTACCTGATGATTGTGCTGGTGTCCGACTGCGATGGTCGCCACCGTCTGCGCCTGCAGGTGTGTCTTCACCTGACAGACACACACACACACACACACGAGTCTGACAATCATAGGAACACATCATGCTTACGTAACACTCCTGTAAACAGCCAGGTTGACTCATAGGTCATATACACTCCTCTCGTATTGATATTTGAGCCTGTCTCCGGCTGTCTTACTGTCAACACTCAGAGTGTGTGTGTGTGTGTGTGTGTGTGCAGCGCTGCGGTGATTGATGCAGCAGCAAACGCATAACAACTCCAGTTACTGCTCCCAACTGTTCCTGAAAACCAGTAAACAAGACTAATCCTGCCAAACGTGAATGTGAAGAGAGCGCAGTATTGAGCTGCATCACACTATGCTTTGAGGATGACATCTCTAAGACCGTAATGCTGTAATGTCTGTGTCCAGTGCTAACTGATTCTTTAGTGAATCCTGACAGTAGCCTAATATTTTAACACCAAATATTAGAGATTGATTAGGAGAAAACAGCTCCTGGAACGTGGGTCTCTCACCAGATACGCGGGCGAGGCGATGAAGGCCCCCAGCGCTCCGGCGGCGGCCCCTGACACCAGACGCCCGCCCGGAGCCTCCGTGAGCCCCGCCGCCTCGGTGTAGGAGTAGAAGCTGAGCCGCACGCCGTTCATCAGGCCCTGGTAGAGCAGCGCGGCGGTCAGGCCCTTCTGCAGGCCCCGGAGCCCGTCAGTGCCCGCCACCAGCCACAGAGCCTGCAGCACGCCCCGGTACAGCCTCCGGTACGAGCCCTGCGCCGCCAGCTCGCCCTGTAGCTGCAGACGGGTCTTCACCACCTCCAGAGGGTTGGTCAGCACACACGCCCCGCAGCACGCCACAGCACCCAGGCTGAAGTCCAGCGGGGGCCACAGGGCCCGGGGCCCGGCCGGAGCGCTCACCAGCATGATGGAGGTTCACCTCATCCACCGCTGATCTTGTGTGTGTGTGTGTGTGTGTGCGCGTGTGCGTGAGGGAGTGTGTGTGTGTGTGTGTGCTATCTCCCAGCATTCATGTATGTAAGCTTATACTCCATTATCATGTTTCAGTAGTTGATTCACTCAGTCTGAATATGTCGACAGTGCAGAAGTTTCTGAAACCTGAAAGAGGTGAGAAATTACTGTCATCACAAAGATTTATGAACATTTTAATTTTCATTTAAAGGGGTCATATGACGATCTTATACAAGCGTAAACAACTTGTAACACTCCAATGAGCCTTTTAAAAAAGCAGAGATAACTACTTGCTCAATCAAACAGCACTGAACATGCTGACTAGATACAATCTGTCGTTTTACTGCAGATAAAGTTAAAGAAAACATGCTTACTTCAGTTAAACCACTGTAACAATTTTGCTACACAAACCATAGTTTAACCATGGTATGTGTTACATTATAAATGGTAATCAATCAACCAAAAAAAAACATGATTACTATAATTTTACTATAATAAAACCATAAAGGTAATAATTCCACATGAAAAAATACTATAGCGTTTCTTTTTTAAACTATACTATAATAAAGCACTTGAATATAGTTGCTGTGGCAGTAATATAAACAAAGGTCTTTACCCAATACTGTACTATGTTTCTACAACTATAGAGTATATTATACTACAATGTAAAATATATACTGTACTATATAGTAGTTTCAGTTCACTAAATAATACAGTACCATTCATTTACACAGTGTTGTAAGAACTACAATATACAGTATAATACACTTTATAATAGTATAATACTATAAATTACTATAGTATTTTTTCATGTGGGGTATCTGTATAAGTTTATGACATTGTATTTGCACATTCATAATATCATGATAGCATTTGCTTTAATTCTCTGTTTAAGTTATATATATATACATGCTAAAAACAAAGAAATGGATTGAACTCATGACTTCAGATGCGTTACAGAAGTATTACGTCGGTATGAACGCGTCTTACCGGCTCGGATCGCGTCTCTGCGTGTGATTCACACACTCTGGTAAACACCAAGAGCTTGAGTCGAGGCCCCGCCCACTGCTCCGCCTCGACCAATCACCGCGCGGCTGCTGCTCCACCTCACAGCCTCCCTAGCGCTGGGCCAATCAGGACAGAGCACCGCAGACTGAATTCAAATGGGTTAAAGGTGAAAGTCCACAGCGGATGTGAAACTCACATTCTTGAGTCAAACCCAGAACAGAGCTACACAAACCTAATACTTAGCTAAATAAATATTAATGAATTTAGTAAATAAACGTTAATGCAAATATAAAATTTATTTTTTTTAAATTACACTAAAATACTGTTAATATATATAATACTAAAACTATTCTGTGTCTGCATAGGTTTGGACTGTTAAAAAAAAAAAAAAAAAAGGAATGCTGAAGGTGCAGTTTTCTAATGCTTTTAACAATGATATACAATTGTATGTAACTTAGTAATGATGTAGTATAACTGCGTGAACTGATTATATAAATAACCACAGTTTTATTCTGTTACAGTCAAGATCATAAAAACTCACACAACATATTCTCAGAGAATTAAGACATGGAGAACTTTATTTCTGTTTACAATGCACAGTCTCATTCCCTCAACAGCACCATCACACACTCTCCCTCACACACACACACACATACACGTGAACACACACACACACACACACACACACATTTAATGTAAACATTGCAGGCCGAAAGAGCGGTAAAAAAGGTCCATTTCATCAGTTCCTCCTACAATCGTCTGTATCCTTCAGCGCTTCTGAGGGCGAGATGCGACAGAAACATCCAGTAAACCATTCCCTTCTGGAGTCCTCTCACTGAGCACACAGCAAAAACATCACCCGCTCGCTCAGAAACTGAAACCACAACTATGTTTGAGTGTCCTTTATATGTGTCGAGCTGTATTGTAAGGTAAGTTAGTGTAAGGGCGTCGCTGGTCCTCCATTACCTCTTGGCGCGGACGAAGTACAAGGCGTTGGTTTTGGGGTAATATTTGACGTTCTGCTTTTTGTCCATCAGGCCTCCGAAGATGATGAGCTCACCGCGGCCCTGAACCACTGTGTGCAAGCTGGTCTCGGGGGGCCCGGTGACAGCGCTGGGAGCTCCGCCGCTGCCGTACGCCCGCCACGACACCACGCCGCCCGACTTGGCACGAGAAATGTCCAGCAGGTACATCTGCATGGGCTTGCAGTTGAGCGACGTGTAGAGCGGCTTGCCCACGTTCAGGCTCTGGGGCGGGTGGTGGGCGAGGCGGCGGGCGATGGGCGGGATGGAGGGGGCGTCGGCAGACTGCGGTGGGCTGGAGGAGGCGGGCGAGGAGCCGGCGGACGCACCTGGCTGGGCCAGTGAGGAGGAGGACGGCAGCGAGGAGGAAGCTTTGACTGCCTCCAGGCCCCGGCGCAGGGCAGCGGGAGAAACAGCCCCCGGAGGGGTGCGCGGGGACCCCGACCCCGGAGGCGTGTGCAGCCCGTTGGAAGCAGGTGGCTCATCCCAGCTGTACTCGGCCTGCGGGCGCGTGGGCGGAGATGCCGCCTGCACTGGGCTGGTGGAGGGCGAGGAGCCGTTAAGCAGTGGCGGGCTGTCTGGGCCACGCGAGGGCGAGGCTCTGGCCGAGGCTCGGGGCCGCAGGGTCCCCCAGCGGCCATTCACACAGGGCGCCTCCTCGACCGTACCCAGCACAACGCCTGCTGCGCCGCCCCGCACTGGAGACTGGGAGCGCAGCGAGGGTGGGTCTGGGCCCAGAGGGGCGGGTGTGGAGCTGATGGGCGAGGGCCGAGAGTTCAGACTGGGGCTGAGAGGAGCTCGTCCTGACGGTGCCTGAGAGAACACCACCACACACTGACCCACCTGAGACACAGACGGAGAGAAACTGCAGTAGCTCACCAACACAGCAATACTGACACTTTTACAATTCTGACTTTACATCTAGCGAATCTGAATTTACATTTTTACAATTCTGACTTTTTTTGCAATTCTGTCATTACATCTCGGAATGCTGGCGTGTTTTGTAATTCTGACGTTACATCTTGCAATTCTGACGTGTTTTGTAATTCTGACATTACATCTTGCAATTCTGACGTGTTTTGTAATTCTGACGTTACATCTTGCAATTCTGACGTGTTTTGTAATTCTGACGTTACATCTCGCAATTTCTGACGTGTTTTGTAATTCTGACGTTACATCTCGCAAATCCGACTTTACATCTCGCAATTCTGACGCGTTTTGTAATTCTGACGATATATCTCGCAATTTCTGACCTGTTTTGTAATTCTGACGTTACATCTTGCAATTTTGACGTGTTTTGTAATTCTGACGTTACATCTCGCAATTTCTGACGTGTTTTGTAATTCTGACGTTACATCTCGCAATTCTGAATGTAAAATTCTGAAATTTAATTTAAATCACAATGTAAAAAGAAATGTAGGGCAGATCTGAATGCGACCTTGCTGTGTATTTTAAGAAAAAGAGAGTTTAAGCAGATTATGTAATCACGACATTTCACCTAACAATTCAGACATATTTCTTGCAACAGTTTACTCATCAGTTTACGTCTTGTGTGTTTGTGTTGTTGGAACAAAAAATAAAAAAGGTAACTTTTAATCTTTGAACCCTGAGTTTTTCTTCACAATTCTCTGATCAGGAAGTGAGTGTCTGAAGTGTCACCTTGCAGGCTGGATGGCACCAGAGCTCCGGCGCCCCGTGATCCTCGTTCTCCACCCTCAGCTGCTGCCACGTCCAGGGGGAGGCGCTCATGTGCAGCAGCCAGGCATCCTTCAGTAGCTGCGCACACACACACGGTCACTGCAGTGCATGTGCACACACACTAACACAAACACACACACTCAACTAATACTCACAGCATTCGGCCCGCCACAGCCGCCCAGAATCAGCAGCGTCTCGCTGTCAATCACGATCTGAGGAGCACGAGGCGACACAGTGAGGCAAGACGCAAAGCATCATGGGAGTTAGAGAGAGACTGAGGAGGCTCTGTTACCTGAGACTGTCCTCCGCGAGGGTGAGGACATGGGCCGCTGACAGCCGGCTTGGACCAGGACCACTGCTCCAGATCCAGAACCCAGACCTCATTACTCCTGCGACACAAACACACACCATAAACACGCGACTCCATCGTTAGCTCGCCCGCACAGACTCTCTCATGTCATACATACATCTGCCGCGCGCCCAGAGAGCCTCCGAACACCACCATAGTGCTGCCGATCACGGAGGACGAGTGTCCCGCCATCGGAGGCGGCCCGTGAGTCGTCACGATGCAGTTCCACCTGCGGGAGAGAAAGGGGCGGAGTTACGTTCCCACTTCCTGTCTGACACACACAGCTTCCCTTGAGTCTCAGAGTGAAGGAAACACAGACACTATCACAGAAGTGACTTGATCTGTCGGTCCTAGTACACGATGTAGCTTTAGATGTTTTAAACAGGAAAAAGATCCAAACTCTACAAATCAATGACTGTCCTATCCTAACAAACCAGACATCACTGGAGAGATGATTGACTCGGCTTCAGATGATGTATAAAAGTGATGTTGGGATGCTTTGACTGAGCTGAAGCGTCTCACCAGTTCTTGGAGGGTGAGTAGGTGTGTATCTCGTCGAAGAAGCGCTCCGGCTGGTGGAGAGGGTATGGACTGGGCCGTGTCCAGCCGCCGAACAGCACCAGCAGATCCCTGAACATCACCAGCGTCGCTCCCGCCTTAGGAGACGGATACGAGCCTGAACACAACACACCAGTGGTGAGTGACCGAACTGACGACACACACTCACACACACACTCACACACTCTCACCTGATGCCAGCGGCCGGATCCACTCTTTACTGTTGAGATCCAGACGCCACAGATCGTTAAACGCCGCGTTACAGCTGCTCTGAGTGCAGCCGCCGAACACGTACATCGACTGGTTCGAGTCGTAGTAACACGCACCTGCCACACACACACACCAGACTCTGTCAGTAATTTCATACAACTACAATATCAACATCCCATCAGTGAGGGATTCAGATGCTCTGACTCAAAGACTCATTCTGTAAAATGATTCAAACGAATCACTTGCGATTCATTAAAAGAACTGGTTCAAAAGAGTCATTTCAAAGTGTGATCCAACTCAGCAGATTCATACAACAACATCAGGAAACTGTGTGTGTGTGTGTGTGTGCGAGTGAGTGAGTGAGTGATTGTGTGCGTGTGTGTGTGTGTGTGATCAGGAGGTGTGAAAACAAGGTTGCTTCACACTTTATTGTGAGATTAGCATGTCTGAAGTTCTTAAAACCGATTGAAGTGCATCAAACATG
This sequence comes from Enteromius radiatus, assembly GCA_032357445.1. Classification (NCBI taxonomy): domain Eukaryota; kingdom Metazoa; phylum Chordata; class Actinopteri; order Cypriniformes; family Cyprinidae; genus Enteromius; species Enteromius radiatus. The sequence goes on from JAUCMS010000049.1 coordinate 129,106, forward strand.
TTTGTGAGTGTGTGTGTGTGTGTGATCTGTTCACTCACTGTGCGAGAAGCGCTGTGTTATCGGTGTTCCTGGATACGGATATGTGCGACTCTCCCACTGGATGTTTCCCTCCTGAACAGCCCTCAGGAAACCATGATAACACTGATAGGCCACACCTGACAGAGAGAGAGAGAGAGGTTACACACACACACACACACACACACACCCCCAGAGCTACGCCCAGGCCGTCAGTGGAGGAGTGAACACCAACACATGCAAGTATCATCTGCTCTCACGCACTAGCACAGAAAGGACAGAGATGAGAACTTAAAAAGAAAGAAAAAAGATAAAAGAATAGGAGGTAAATTCTACGCTAAGATCAAATCCATGTGAACACTCAGCCAATGGCTGGTGTGAGAGAGCCCCACCCTCTTCAAGCAGCTCTGGTTCTGCTGTGACCCACTGAAGAAGGGCTTCAGGACAGCCTGAATCTGCTGAGCATTACTGTCAGACCTGGTCCAAAACACTAAGGTCATGACCTTCCAGAAACGCTTCAGACCTCAGGGATCTACTCACACATTGAGACTATCCCACAGAACCATCAAACCACAAAAACATACACTTACCTCGGCCTAAAAATCACCCCGACAGCTAACTTAGCTTTAGCGCTGAATGAACTCAAAGAGCAAGCTCTCGATGCCAGAGAAAGATCAGCTCAAACTGATATCCCAGTCACTGAACCAACTGTGTTACACGGCAGCGAGGTGTGGGTTCATCGATAAAATCTGACTTCGTAAATTGGGGAAAACATCCAACTGAAATTCTACATCTAGACTTCTGTAAAACACCTCCTGGAAACAGCTGAAGACAGGCGCCCTCACGCCCTGAAACCCCCAGAGCTGCAGCTCATGAAGAGTCAAATAATGATCACCTAGAACTGTAATGCTATAAAGGCAACAACAAATATAAAATATAACAATAACTACAGAACTATAATAATAATAACAATAACTATGAAGATAGCAGTATCCACCATTAAAATGATACTGATAACTTCGACGAAAATTATAACCAAGCATAAAAAACAGTAACTATATTAATGCTGACAATAATTATAACAGGGAGGCTACAACAACAACAAGAAATAAGATTTATTAAAGAATTAGTTATCGATTCGTTTTGTGACCCCTGACCTTTGATGAGGCGGTACCACTGCTTGCAGACCAGCGCGGCCGTCTTGTGCTCCTGGTAGGGCGAGAGGAAGGAGAGGATGTACTCCAGCACCTCCTCAGGAAGCTCGCCCATGCTGCGCTCGCCCGGCTTCACCTCCTCAGTCTCCATGGCAACCGAGCAGCTGTCCTCGCCGTCTGCGCAGCCAGACATCACTCCGTCTGCGGATCTGAGAGCAGTCATCAATGGTCAGCGTTGCCAAGTCTACGAACTTTCAGAATAAGAACTCTGTAAGACGTCTGTCAGAGCTTTGAACACGAGAGATGCTCTCCAGATGAAGAGATCTTTAGCAGACGTCTTGCAGATGTAGGAGTTTTTTCTCCATATAGTGGACTTCAATGGTGAAGAAAGGGCCTTATCTAGTGAAACAATTAGTCATTTTCTTAAATAAAATGCTGTTTAGACACTTTGGAAACACTAGCACTTGGCTAGCATTAGCTCTGTGACGCGTATGCATGGACGTTTTTCCTCTGAAAGTGAACGTATTCTTTAACACCCGTTCATGTTTCACGTCAATAACAACAATAACATGACATTTAGCATCTGAAATGCAAATTTGATCATGAGAACAACCAAAAACCCCTTTGTATTTTATTTCCCGTAAAGCGGTTTTTACTGGGAATCCCCCAGAATGCAACTGGGCTAGTTTCGAGCAGCACTTGGGTGGGTTTGTTTTGAAAACCTGGCAACCCTGATTGAGATGTTCTTCAGATCACGATGACGAGTGTCACCGCTCATGACAACATTACTAATAACCCTAACCGTGTTTAATAACGGGGGATCTGGACAGACAGGGCAGGAGGGATCTCCAGCGGGTTCCTCTGAGCTCCTCTAATCAGAGACCTTCATCACCGGCTCGGATCACCTTCCGCGGTGTTTCCTCTCAGCTTTACTCGTGTATTACAGTAACGAGGTGTACATCGGGAGTATTTTCAGCTGCTGCCTCATTAGCTGAGCGCTAGCAGCCGGTTTTCTCGTCAGATGGTGGTGATGATGATGGTGGTGATGATGAAGATGCTGGTGTTTACCTGTCTGCCGGTGTCTCGGTCCGTCTCTCGCCGGCGCGCTGCTTATTCTTCTCCGCTGTTGTTTGTTTGTGTTTCTCTTTATCAGCTGCTCTCATGAAGCTTCTCACTCCAAACATCCGCCATCTTCCCTCCGTTCGGGAGCGCGCACGCGCATACGTCACGCGTCTCGGGGGTGACGTCCGCTAGGCTCGGGCGCGCTCGCTCTTTCGTATTTAGTATTTATGGCTCTATATCGTTTGTTTTATTGACTGACGTTACTTGACTAGCACCTAGTTTGTCTAAAAACGCTGTAATGTTTGATTCTGTGCCCTTGTCAGTAAACCGTGAATGAAATGGTGACATTATTCAGAGGTGTTATGAATCAAATCATCCAGCAGATGTCAGTGGATCAATCACAGTCTGGTTCGGTGTCGAAATTAACCGAAAC
>JAUCMS010000049.1:155566-176237 GCA_032357445.1 Enteromius radiatus
GTATACAAATATATTACGTAAAGAAAAACTTTTATTTTGGATGCGATTAATCGCGATTAATCGTTGCCCAGCACTAACTATTGGTTATCTTCATAATAAAAGTTATCGTCCTAGTTACCGTTATCGGTATAGTTATATTTGTAGTAATAGCGTCTCTCAGTGGTGTGTTACCCGCTCTCTCTGGGCCCCGCGGAGCTCCTGGAGGAAGTCTCTGAGGCCGCTGCGCAGGGTCTCGGGGTCCAGCTCTGGCAGGGCGAGGGGCAGCGGGGCGTCAGTCCTCTCCGGAGACACTGGCCGAAGCACCACGGTGTTATCAGGACTCACGTTACCTGCCATGTCTGACACAGAGCACAGAGATCAGGCACAGGCTGAGCAGACACAGCTGTATTCCTCACACTGATCCTGACCTTTGGGTGGCGACAGCGAGCAGCGCAGCGGAGACACGCTCCTGTGACGAGACAGCATCCCTGAGCTGAGAGAGGAAGGGGAGGAGCCTGCCGGGCTCCGCCCCCTGCTGCTGCTCCGCCCCCCGGCTCCGATGCCCAGGGTCCGGGTGAGGGCCGACTGCAGACTGCTCAGCCTGAACTCCAGGTCCCTGCGCCCAGCTTCCACTCGAGATAGCTCCGCCTCTGTTGCAGCCAGACGGCCCTGGGCCTCGCTCAGCTGCAGCTGCGTCTGCGCAGACACCTCGCAGGCCTCCTGAGCGCGCAGACAGAGCTTACGAGTCTCATCCTGCAGCTTCTTCTCACTGCCGCGAGCCTCCTGCAGCTGCGCCGCTAGCTCCCGCTCCCGCTCAAGTCGAGACGCCTCGCTGTCGCTCAGACGCCGCTGCAAAGCGCCCAACTGCAGACGCACCAGGACATCACGTTGAAATTACAAGAATAATGTTGTAGTTTTATGAAAATAAAGTTATGATAATGAAGTCAGAATTACAAGAATATTTTCATATAGCTACAACTTTATTCTTGTAATTTTGACTTGAGTAGTTCCGACTGTTTTTCTCATGGTAATCCCTCCCTACCCTGGATGTTTTAGCACTGATTCAGCCTTGGACGGGTGCCGTGACTCTCACCTCCTTCTGAAGAGAGCTTCTGCTGGTGTCTGCGTCTGCGAGCCTCTGTCGGAGCGAGGTCAGTTCTCTGGAGCGCTCCTCGTCCTTCTGCTCGTCCAGCGACAGACGCGACTGTAGTTCACTCAGCTGCTTGACCTTCTGCTGCCGCTCGGCGTCCAGGAGCTTGAGCTGAGGGAAGAGGGTCAGAGGTCAGAGGTCGGCTCACGGGGGTATCTCAGGGAGATCTCGGGAATCGGGTCTGACCTGTCTGCGCAGTTCCTGCAGCTCCCGACGAGCCTCCAGCCTGGAGCGCTCCACCTCACGCAGACAGCTGCGCAGATCACACACCTCCGTCTGCGCAGACGCCAGGCTCTCGTCCAGCAGAGACCGCTTCTGCTGCTGCTCCTCACACACACGCTTCACGCTGAACACACACACAGTCTGAATACCTTCTGATCAGATTAAAAACCCCTGGAACTGAGTAGCATTCAGTTCATCTGAGCACAAGTGAAGCGTACGGAAGATTTGTCTGCTACAGGATAATATTAAAAAGATAAATATCTTGCAATTCAAACGTTTTTGGAATCTCATAATTCTGACTTTATCAACTTTCCATCTCAATGTGGTCTTTTATTTTTCTCTGAATTCTAAGTTTTTTAGTTTTCATCTCGTAATTCTGACCAAACCTCACAGTTTCACTGTTTTTCTATATAACTCAGACTTAGAGTTTTGTATTTATACCCCACAATGCTAATTTTTCGTCACATGACACCTTCTCATGAACTGTGAGAAAATGTGTTTAGTGCACTGTTGAAAGCGTCCGTCACCTGATTCTCTCGCTCTCGGCCGCTCTCAGAGCCTCCCTCAGCTGTGTGTTCGATTGGCTGAGAGCGTCCCTCTCCTTGGTGACATCACAGAGGGAGTGACGTAGCTCCGCCCCTTCTCGCCTGAGCCCCTCCCCCGCGTCTCGTGCCTGGCTCAGGCGTTTCTCCGCCTCCAGCAGCTCTCGTCTGGCCAAGTCGCGACTCTCCTCGCAGGACGCCAGCAGCGCGCGACACTCCTCCACCTGCAGGAGGACACAGGTCATTACACTCTTCTGCGGTGTCCAGCTCTCTTCAGGCGTGCTGAGGACTGACCCACACCTCTCGGAGCGCCGTGTCTGCTCGCGTCTGCTGGTCTGCGCAGCTCTCCTGCAGTCTGCGCAGCTCCCGGCTGTGTGCTCCGGCTGCGTCCTGCAGCTCACTGCGCAGCTCCTGCAGCTCTGCGTTTAGAGACGCAACCGTGCTCTAGAGACACAAGCACACTTTATCAGCCAACAGTAATCGCAAACCAACAGCTGCGGCACACGATTCAGACTCAGAGTTTATATTGAGTATATTTGTACAATTCAAACTTTACAAAGAAGCCTTTAACCAAAGAAATTCCTTCCCAAGTGATTTTGGATCACAAGGAGTTATTCTAATAATGTTCTGTATGGATGTGTGGTCAGGAAACACATCTGACCCGCTGCTGGTCTCGGAGCAGCACCGTCTCTCGGTTCAGGCGCTCCAGCTCCAGCGCTGCAGTACTGCGCTCCACCTGTAGAGCACTCAGCTTCTCCATCAGAACCGCCTTCTCCGCCTCCTTCACAGACAGAGCCTGGACACACAAGAATAGAGCACACTTTTAGAAATAATGCCCATAAAATGCCCATAGAAATCATTTCTAATCAGAATATGAAGAATATCAAGCACTTCAGGAGTCTGTAAGACAGCTCAATAACACACTCGGCAGAATACAGTCTGGTTATTATTCTCTGTCAGTACGTCACGGGTTCTCACCTGCTGTTTGTCGCTCTCGGCCTGCAGCAGACTTTGGTCTCTGTCGCGCTGAAGGGACCGGAGCTCCTCCTGAAGCTGCTCGCGCTCTTTCTCCAGCCGCGCCGTCTGCTCCTCCAGGAGTTGACGAAGACTCCTCAGCTCCGCCTCCTGCTCCGCCTCCAGACCGCAGCGCAGCACCTCCTGCAGGAGTCACAGGACATGGCGTGATGACCGCATCTCACACACACACACTCGTCGCACACACTCGCGCGCTGACCTTCTGCTGGCTCAGTCTCTCCAGCTCCTCCTGGTGGTCAGACAGGGCAGAGCGCAGGGATCTCTGAGCCTCGTGTTGAGCCTCCGTCAGAGCGTCTCTCAGCGCCTCCTTCTCCTTCTCGCTCTGAGACAGAAGCGTCTCTCGTTCAGCACGCAAACGCTTCAGCTCCGCTAGACTCAGACAAACTCAGCGTCAATCAGGGCTTACACACCTCCTTCTCTCTCATACACTTCTGAACAGCAAGACAAAGACATGCTCACCAAGACTGCATTTATTTCATTCAAAGTACAGCATAAACGTAGAAATAAAATAGATTCAAATAGAAAGCAGTTATTTTAAATAGCAAAAATATTTCTCAGTTCTACCGTATCATATAAACGCAGTCTTGGTGAGCAGAAGAGGCTCTGTCCAGAAAGGTTTGAGCACTAGTGTCTGATTACCCATCATGCCGTCTGTGCGCAGTCTCAGGCTCTGGTTCTCTGACTCCAGCTGCTCTCGTCGAGACTCCATCTGATTTATCTGCTGCTGCAGCTCGTACAGACTCGTCTCCAGACTCTCCCGCTCCGTCCTGTGACAGACACACACTCAGGGTCACACACACACACCTTGTGTGTTCACACACTCCCATCAGGTCAGTGTGTGTGTCTCACCTGAAAGCGGCGATCTCCTCCGTCAGGGCGGCATTCTCTCTCTCTGACGCCGTCAGCTGAACCAGAAGCCCCGCCCTCTCGCGCACAAGCTCCGCCCTCCCTCGCACCGCCTCCTCGAGGGCGGCGCTCTGTCTGTCTCCTTCGCCACGAATCGAGCCCAACTCCGCCTCCAAGCCACTCACATCACCAATCAGCTGAGTGATCCTGTCCTGGAGTTTGGCTCGGTCGGCCCGCAGCGACTGAAGCTCCGCCTCCAGCCCCGCCCTGGCCAGCTCAGACTCCTGCAGCGATTGGTGGAGAGTGAGACGAACAGCGTCCAGCTCCAGGCGGTCCTGCTCGGAGCGCACCAGCTCGTCTCTGACGGTCAGCTTCTCCTGCTCCGCCTCTCTCCTCTGAGACAGCAGAGCGTTCTTCTCCTCCTCCAGCTGTCAATCATCCAGACACCAGTACCATTAGTTCAACTCAACTCACGTTTATTTGTATAACACGTTTATTTAGGATTTTTGCCGTTTTCTAGTATAAATATAAAAATATTCTTCAAACAGGATTCATTTATGTGACAAGTAGCATGATTTAAGATATTATGTCTTGTTTTTTGAAAATATAATGCTAATTTTGTTAATTTATGCTTGAAACGAGCACTACTATCCGTCCGTGGTGTAGGACAAATCATCTTTATTTAAAAGCTAAACAACATTATCTTTCTGGCAGATATTTGTGCTGAACAAACACTGATGATCTGATGTTTGATATGCTGTGAAACATCATTATGTGTGTGTGTGTGAGTGTGTGTTGCACCTGTGCGATGAGGCCGTTGAGGTCAGATTTGTCCTGTGCCAGACTCTCGTTAATGCTGCTGATCTTAGCCAGAGAGTCTCTGAGAGACGAGTCCTCCGAGTGAAGCTTAGACAGCGCTAGAGAGAGCTCAGTGTGACTGCTCCCGCTCTGCACACACACACACACACACACTTGAAATAAATAAATTAATTGTGATTGCTGTGAAACTGCTTTGCTGTGCTTGTTTGCACAGGTTCACATTTTGGCCCAAAATTGTGTGAATACACATATCTCTTGATTTTAGTAATCATAATGAAACAAGGTCTGACCCTGTTGAGCGCGTCGGTCAGCTGTCTGTTCTCGGTCTCCATCAGCTGCCGGTCTGCTGCCTCCTGCTGGAGAGACTCTCTCAGAGACGCTAGTTCAGCTCGCAGAGAAGACGCCCGCCGCTCAGACTCCTCCCACAGCTGCTGACTGACACACACACACACACACACAGTGTTGATTAAGGCAGGATTAAGGAAGGAAATGGCATTTATGTCATTTCTTATTTTTGAATGAATAGAATGACACTCATAGATGCCTTCATGAGTCATTAATTCACTTGATTCATTCACCTTTGCACTCGTGATATTCAGGATAACGTGACAGTTATGTGATACTGCTCTCAGTGCTCATGTTATGATGTTAAAAATATGAGCATCTTGAATATCAGGATAAATCAGATAACGCACAGATCTGGGGGCGGGGCCAGTGAAGGTGGTCCTGAAGAGTGACTCACGTTCTCTCGCTCTCGGCTCGGGCTCGCTCTCTCTCCAGCGCGATGCTGTCTCTCTCCTCACGCTCGTGATCACGCTCTCTCTGCGCAGACGCCACGGCCAGCTGCAGACGGTCACACTCCAGCTGCAGCAGCTGAGTCTGCGTCTGCGCCATCTGCGCATTCTTCTCTGCTGTGTCCTTCTCGCTGACACACACACACACACACAGCTGTGGGGGCTGGTCATGTGATTACTGTGATTGACAGGCCGTGTGACGCCTCTCACCTGCTCAGTGCATCTCTCTCCTGTCTCAGTCGGTGTCTCTCTCTCACCGCGCTCTCTCTCTCTCTCTGAGCCTCATCTCTCTCGGCCTGCAGCGTCTGAGCTCGGAGCTCCGCCTCCCGCCGGCCTGACTCCGCCTCCTCCTGCCGCCTGCGCAGCTGCTGCACTGAAGACTGCGCAGACTGCAGCCGCTCGCGCAGATCCTACACACACACACACTCTGTGATAGACACCCAAACACAGACGGGAGTGTGTGTGTGTGTGTGTGTGTGTGTGTACCTGTAGCTGGACCTGTCTGCTGGTCAGAGTGGAGAGTAGTGCAGACAGACAGCTGTCAGGGATTACGGATGAGGACGATGATGATGATGAAGAGTGTATCAGTGACAGAAGAGACTCTTCAGTGTTTCCTTCCACACCGTCACTGTCAGACAACACCACCTACACACACACACACACACACATTAATACACACACCAGTGAAGCAGCGACCGTGAAGGGAGTGTGTATGTGTGTGTGGAGTACCTGTGTGATGTCTCGGAGTGTGTTCTGCAGCGCTGCAGTGTGTTTCTTCAGTGAATGGACTTCAGTTTCCTCAAGACTCCTTTGATCCTGGCATCACACACACGTTTACACTACACGTACGTTGCTATGGTGTTGCTATGTCTGATCTGTAATGGGTCACTTCACCAGTCTAAGTGGGCGGTTCTTCACCAGCAGGAATTATAATGTGAACTAGACAAATGTTAATCTGAAGGGTGTGTGTACCTGTAGTTTCCTGTGGAGTGTTGTGACTTCCTGTTCTCTGTCCTCCACCCGAGCTTTAAGACGCTCCAGCTCTCTCACTGCATCCACAAGCCTGACACACACACACACCTTTTAAACTATTTAATAAACGTTAACCAGCACTAACAGCACTCCAGACACTAACTAATGGTGCTTAACTAAGTGAGATTATTAACCAGCCTCATTACACAGGGCTTCCTCAGAGTAGTTCATTTTGTAAACCAGCCTTACATAACCAGAACATAGTTATAAAGGGCTCTCTTCAGACACTAGTTAAGTTAGTAAACACGTATATATTTGGACCTAAACCAACATCCTTGTTCGGGGCTCTCTATAGACACTAGTTAAGTTAGTGAGCGAGTGGTTGTGTGCGGCAGCAGACCGTGTGTTGAGCTCGGCTCTCTCCGAGTCGCTCTTGGCCTGCAGGGTCATCATGTCGGTCACCGTCTCTCTGAGCTGCTGCTCCAGCTGCTGCCTCTGGGCCGTCTCTCTTTCCAGCAGCAGTGCAGACCCGTCCTCACGGCTGCGCAGATCTGCGCAGACGCTCACGCACTGCAGCTGCACGCCCTGCGCCGCGCTCGCCAGCTCGTTACGCAGCTCACACAGATCCCTGACGACACACAGACACAGAGTCAGCGTTTACCGCCTCAGCTGCAGGGCGGCGTGCAGTGTCTCGCTCTGACCTCTCGGTGGCGCTCTTCAGCTCACACGCGTGTCTGCGGAAGCCCACCACCTGCCTCCAGAGCGCCAGCAGACGGCTGTGCTCGCTGCTGAAGTAACTGTGGAAAGACTGAACAAACAAACCGCATCAAAATCGAAACGCAACAATTCTGCAGGAAAAAAAAAACGCTTTTTTTACGACAATAGTGTAAATTAGTGTAAATCTGCAACGGAAACACAGCTAGGGAAGGCCACACCCACCTCTTCCTCTCTCCTCCAATCAGACTCCCTCTGCTCCAGCTCCTCCCTGGCTTTGGTCCAATCAGCCGTGAGTCTGCGTATGTCCTGGCTCAGCGCCTCATTGGCCAGCCCGGCCTGCTCCAGCTGCTCCCGCAGCATAGCGTTGACGGCGGACAGGCCGCTGCTCCTGCACACACAAACACGTTTAGCACACGCTAGCGGCCGCAGATGTAGTGTTCAGCGCTAGTCGTTGAGCGAGCACCTCTGCTGTTCCTCCTCCAGCCGGATGAGGGCGCTCTCCAGCTCACTGCTCGGCTCATCCTCGTCCCGCCGCTGACCGTTACTGCTGCCGTCACACTGACCCTACAGAAACACGCAGATTAGCCGATCACAAATCACATGACTAAAATTGTAGTTAGTAGCGTAATCCATTTAGACATTCCTAGACATGAACAAATCTGTAGTGGAGGCCTAGCTAGCGCGGTGAGTATCTGCTGAACTCACAGAGGACTTCTCCAGCAGCGTCTGCTCCAGATCCGCACACTTCTTCTTGTACTGGAGGACCTGCGCAAACACAAACACATGAGTTCTGTCCGAGGGAGCCCAGGCGCAGCGACGCGGTGTTAGCTTTACCTTGGCCTGTAGTTTCTGTACGAGCTGCGCTTGTCTCTGCTGCCCCTCCTGATACGCAGTGAGTTTGCGTTTATACGCCGCCTGCTCCTCGTCCAGACGTCTGCGCAGATCTACGTTCTGCTGCGCCAGACTGCGAGACTCCGGAGAGCCGTGTCCTTCCTCACCCGTCTCCAGATGCAGCACCTGCTCCAACTGCACACGACACAAAAACCCTCGCAGTTATGTCACGTTCACAGACAACTATTAAAATCAAGCTCCTATCTAACTCCTTTCAGCAGTGAGTGGGGTCACATAATTATGACATGATCAGTCACTGATGTCACTTATTAAGTTAAAATTAAGATAAAATAGTGGTTAGATGTTTTCATAAGATTTGTTTTTTGAGCTGCTTGTGTGTAAAATAACACAGTGCTGTGTTTCCTTCTAAAACACACCACATTTATTTATTTAACAAAATGCAATAATCATAAAACAGCTCCCAGGCGACCTACATCACAGGTCAACATTTCCTGTTTACATTTACAGATAGATTGATAATGAAAACGTCTGAATAAATCACAGCCAGACAGACCCTCCCTGTTTACAGTTGTCATGGCAACATGCCACTCCACTACATTCCACTTGCCGTTGCCACAGAGATGCGTCAACCTCGCCGAGACCCAGACAAAAGACCGGGCTTGTGTGTGTGTGTGTGTGTGTGTGTGTTCACACTGCACGGTAAACGGGTGATGGACCGTCAATCATCTCTTCTGATATACAGCTGCTGCACGGTTCTTTGGAGACTGAAAGTAAAGTTCTTTCTGAAGAACTAGATTATAAGACATTCTTTAATGAACTTTAACAGGTTCTCCAAAGACCCTTTGTTGTCAGCGTGTGTGTGTGTGTGTGTGTGTTTCTCACTCTCTCGCTGATGGCGCTGTATTTGATGGCCAGTTCATCTCGTTCTGCTCGACTGTGAGCCAGGAGATCCTCCACACGACTCAGTTCTGCCTGTAGAACCCGGTTCTCATCCTGAAGAGACAGACCCGACGACATGCCTCCAGCTGACAGACAGATTTCAGACAGACAGATATCAGACCGACAGACAGATATCAGGCAGACACACTCATGGAGTGCTGAAGGAGTCTCACCGCCGTCGCTCAGGTTTCTGGAGACGATCTCTCGCACACGGGCCGGTAAACTGGCCACAGGTTCATCTGGAGAAGATCCTCGAACCGTCAGCCACTTCTCCTCAGAGAGGACGCTCTCCTCCAGCCTCTGACACACACACACACACACACACAGAATGCTATTATGTCCCAGTGTGTGTCTGCAGCAGATGGTCTCAGTGGTGATCTGCTGTATATTTAGATCAGATCAGAACACACACCTGCGGAGTCACTAATGTGACAACATTAAACCAACAAAACTCAAGCACACACTGTAAAAACTATGTTTGGGGGATTTTTGGATTAGGGTTTACAGAGTAAATATTATTTGAGTCTTTCTAGTTTTATGTTTATGTTAATATTTTATGTAAAATTCAATGTATTCGTTGAAGTTTCTCTGTTATTTATTTATTTTTTTGTTTAAATTATTAGCAATTTCTAACAGAAAACAGTTCTCACGCCTGTGTTTTGTGTGTTATTATAAGAATGAAGTAGAAGCAGAAAGAGAGAAATGAACTGCACCTGAATGACCGCCTCGAGTTTGGACTCGTTCGGGTGTTCGGACTCGCTCATGACGAACTCGAGATAACAGAAGCATTCGAATCAGAGCAAAAAGCCGTTACTATTTAAAATCACAGAACTCGTTCGAATCCCGTGGAGTTTCGCGCGTTCGCTAACAGAAACCCACTTCATAAACCAATCCTGATAATAATCCCGTTATTCCGAGCCGTCCTGAACAGACCCGTGTACACACTGAGAGAGATAGAGACGGAATGAGAGAGAGAGAGAGAGCAGGAGGCTTTAATGAGATTGACTGAGATTATATGCGCAGGTACTTTCAAAAGAGAAACTGAAACAGCGACAATAAAATACCTACAATAAACGAACTCGTCAAAAAGAAAGCTAAAATTAACGTAAACAACTAATAACATCATTCCACACGGAAACGGTACTAACTACCCCATCACCATGACAACAGCCCCATCAACACAAAGTACCCATCATCAACAGAAACTCAGGCAGACAGTACGATTATAACCTAGGAATTACTCAAAAAGAGACGCACAAGTATGTATCGCCTCTTCAGATTAATATATGTATCTGCTTGTGTGTTTTCAGAAGATCTCAAACACAAAGCGAGGCGTGAACGCGTTCAGGGACGATAACGTTATCTCACAGGAACTACATAAACTCCTTCCCTTTCAAGTTCGTCAGACATACATGTGTTTTTATAACATGTGGGGTTTTATATTCTGATTAAAGTTCTTATTTTGTACGTACATCTTTAAACACACGTCACACAACAACCCCCCAGAAACGCGTAAAGACTCGTGACGACACGCTTTACGGCAGATTTCATTAACATATAATGTTAAGAGAGTCATGACAACAAGTGATCGATCACATTTCATAATATTTCACCCGTTCATCCGCGAACGCGTTAATCACGGCAGAACGGGGAGCAAATCACGCGGGATCTTACCGGAAGAATGGCATTAAATCCGCTTTATTCTCCGCATCGAAGTGTTTGTGTGGTAATAATGCGAGTTTGTGTGTGCGAGATGCTCAGTCTGGACTCTTTCCGGGGTCACACACACTTCCGCGCATATAAAAGACCTCCAATCACCGAACTGAAGGAACCGGGCTTCACTTCAGATACTAGACCCCGAGCACTGCTGTGTTCAATAACACCAGAACCACTGAACTCTGATCAGATAACTAAACGAATTAATTCTAATCTACGGCCGTATTCATATTGATTCATGTTTAATAGAGCAGAGAGATCGTGTAGAAACTCACCTGACAAACCCGCTCTCATTCACACCTGAAAGTACAACACAACACAGCCATGGTAACGAGCATAGAAACCCGCGAAGAACTCAGATTTACATCCTCACAACTCTAAAAATGTCAGATATATCGTAAAGTATTGAGGTAAACAGACGCTATATCTATATATTTGTGTGCAATGTACAACGTGTGTTGAGCTCGGCTAACAACGTGTAATCACATCACATTATTATAATAACTATAAGCTAACCCAACACAGGAATGATTTTACCTCAAGCTTTTTAATTTATTAAACCGAATGAACCCATAAAAAGCTGACACCGTATACAAGGAAAAGGTTTATTGATATATATATATCTATATTTAAACCATCATTTGTACATTCTACAGGTGTTTTATAAAAGGCACTTGAAGGAAAGTTTCAGACTTTAATTACTGACAATATCAAGAATAAATCTGTCATCACCTGGAAAAATAAAGCCAATAAAGTCTGGGGTTAGTTAAAAATATATAGTGTGACAAATCATCTGCTCACAACCTCTTCAGATCCTGACCTGAGTGGAAGCAGTCAGAGTTAAAAGACACGAGGAACGTTAAAAGAAACCTTACCGACACTAAACCAACACCACCAAGAGATTTAAAGCTGAAGTGTGTCTGTCACTATGAGGAAGTCTCTTCACCGACTTCCTGTAAACACTAGAACTCTATTGTTGGATTCTGTTCCTCCTCCACCAACGGAGCGGGTTTGGGGCGAGGGTTGATCGTGACACGCTTCAGCTTTAAAAGGTGAACGAGAGACGACACTGATGACGATCATCGCACGGGAAATGTGTTTGAAGCTCGACAGCAGCTGGAATGCAGCAGATGTGGGCCGCGCAGCTGCGCAGGATTGCATAGAAAACAGCGTCCGTGAGTCAGGGCTTCCCTTATAAACGCTAGAACTGCACCCATCCTGACCGCGAGTCCTGCGCTGACCTGTCCAGCACATCACACACAACAAACATGTTTCTTTACATTATACACGTGTGTGTGTGTGTATACATTAATATATAAAGACAATATATTATATATATATATATATATACACACACAAAGATTATTTTGGATCGCGATGAATCGTTTGCTTCATACTGACCCAGAGCCTGCAGCAGTGAAATCACCCCACATGTCCTGAGAGGGCGGGGCCACAGCAGGGGCGGAGTCTCCAAAGTCCAGTAGCGTCCCTGCAGGGGAGGAGCTTGTATTAGCCACACCCACTGATGGGACTGATAAATACTCAGGCGTGTCGCTCTCACCTGAGCTGGGCGGGGCAGTGGGTGTGATCTGCTGCGCTGTGGGTGGAGAAACCAGAGTGGAGGGCTTGACCCCGGGTGGAGGAGGAAGCAAAGCACCGCCCATCGCTCGAGACTTCCCTGCTGCGCCGCCCGAGTCCTTCTTCTTCATGTTCTGAGAGAGAGAGAGAGACAGAACTCAACACCTGCGTGTGTGTGTGTGAGTGTGTGTGAGAGAGTGTGAGTGTGTGTTTGTGTGAGTGTTGGGGAGTAACTAGTCACATGTAATGTAGTTCTGATGTATATATTGATGTATCGGGCCGCCTCTCTCTCACCCCGATGTTGATCTTGATGGTCTGACCCTCTTTGAAGCCCAAGTCCAGCTTCGGCCCAGAAACATGAGCCGCTTCCTGTCGGGCCAGTTCACTTTCCTGTTTGACCCACCTGTGACGGGACGATGACATCAGCACAGGAAACAAGCATGCAGGTCAAAGGTCAATCTGAATCACTCACTTAAAATGATCCTGTAGCGCCACGTTAAAATCAAACGAGTCTCCTCGATCGGCGAAACCGATGCCGATGAACGCGTGACGCCCTGAAACAGCCACAATCACGTACAACTGTTTGTTACTGTAACGCAATTATTATTTTGCATAAATAATTTGTAATTAATAAATAAACAATAAATAAATATATATATATATATATATATATTTGCTGGCTTAAATGAAGGCAGTGCAAGAAAACTAATTAACAATAAACAAATACTTTTTAAACGTAAAGCAAGCACAGCTGCTTTAACGAACCGTTTCCGTCTTCGATCCTGATGACGAAGTATCTGCTGGAGTCGGTGACGGCCTCCACCACGCTCCCTGGGTACTGATCCACTGGAGCCTGGGCGAACAGCTCGCCTGCGTGCACACACACACACACGCGTCAGACTGCGCACACACACACACACACACACCCGTGACACACAGACGAGTGCGTGAAGCTCACCTGTGTTTCTGTCCTCCAGTTTAATGAAGGCTATTTTCCCCTTGGCTGTGATCTTCATGCGTCCGCTCCACGCCGGCTCCTCCAGCTTCCAGTCCGCCGCCCTGAGACGCACAGCACACATGAACACACCACGCTCTTCTCAAACACATCCTGGTACTTAAGATCCGGGGTGTGAAAACTTTTGAACAGAACGTACACCTTCAGAAGATGTTTCCCAGAAGAACAAGTTAAATTTACCCTGATCGTAAGTTTTCACACCCCACTGATCTTAGATCAGTCTCAGAATCATACAGTCATTGTTGGAAAGGGTTCAAATACACACAAATGTAGTTCAGAAAGCAGTTCATTCTCCTGCATCAGTGTTTACTGAAGTCAGTCTAATCTGTGATGAAATATCGGTCATATTCACGCGTCGCTCGTTAATATTCATGAGCAGCTCGTTGTTATTCGTGATCTGAGAGTTTGTGTTGCTGACAGCAGTTGATCTGACGCGCGCTAAAACATTATTAACGTCATCACCTGATCGATTAATAACGGAAGCGGCTGATTTAATCAAACAGCAGATCAACAATCGTAATTAAACTCAGTTTAGTGGATCAGGAACTCATATCATATGATCGGCGTCGCGTGGGTGACTCCTGGTTAAGCTGGTTAAGCTAGTCAAGCTGACGGGCGCGAGTCTCACCGGTATCCGCGGTTGGAGCTTCTTGGCGGGATCCGGTAAACATGAACCTCTGACTTGACACACAGAACCGACTCATACTGATCGCTACTATCCGCCATCATTACCGAAAACAGCCGACGCATCACCGCGCTTCCGCTTCCGGAAAATAAAAGCCCCCTCCGCTCGCGCTCCACTTCCGCGCGAGATAGAATAAAAGTCCCGCGTTCGACAACATCCGTATCGTTCTGCGATATTCATAATTCATGTCGAAGAATATGAGGCGCCAGTTTAATGAGTGTTCGTGATTCAGCAGAAGCGCTGAGTTAATAATCAGTGTGTTCGGGAGATTTAGTTCTGTTTCTAGATTAACCTTTGATGTCCGATCATATTTGAATCATTTTGCAGTATTTAGTCACGAGACTCATTTATAAATAATACCCCAGCAATTACTTGCAAACAGATTTCATATAATATTGACGTGTATCTGGTACGATCACATTTATTAAAGTCCACATCATGTCCAGGTTTCAAACAAAATCTTTTTTTATTGTCGTTTTTCCCACTTATGACACATTATCATAAGCAATTTTATGTATACTACATTTCAAGCTAGATTTAAAATACACAAATGTAAATTCAGGAGAAGTAAAACACTTTTTATTCATATATTTTGACAGAAATTCAACACCTACAAACTCTTTCAAAATTTAAAAAATAAGAAAGCTGTAAAATGTAAACATTATATATAACATTTATATCTAATATACGTGTAAGTCAAATATCTCCATTTAAAATGTAACATGAAAAATACTATAGTAATGTATACTGAACACTATAGTGTTTCTGAACCATATTTTAGTAATGAATGCTACAGTATTTACTATAGTGAACTGATAAATACTGTAGCATACTTAAGTTTTTACTGTAGTATGATATACTCTATAGTTAGTAGAGTATTGGGAAACGTCTACCACAGCAGCTATAGAATTACCGCAACAAATCAATTCAAGTACTTTACTATAGTATGGTACAGTAACACTATAGTATTACTTTCGAAGCAGAATATTAAACGTGTATGTTTTTGCGGTCAGTGGAGAAACCTTTTTTAATTATTACTTATATTAAAAATGAACTTAAAGTGAAATATGTCCGTTGTGTGTCGCTCAGAGAGAGAACATGAGAGCATCAAACACAAACACACTGATGTCCAGTCATCACTGTAATCACACAAACACTGAAGACAGCAGCGGAGCCGTGTGAGGGCCAGTCGGGCGCAGCGGTCAGAGCCGGCCGTTGTGGCAGAGCCTGTGTTTGTTGGAGGCGTCCTCGGTCCTGCGGTGCGTCTGCAGACGTCTGCGCAGCTCCCGTAGGTTACACACACGAGACACCCAGCGCCACGAGCGCCACACACACCCGCCGGAGCCTGAGGAACAACACCGCTGCGTTACACACACACACCTGACAGACAACATACCGTTCTTAAATATACACATACTGATCAACAGATATCTGACCGTGGTGCCTGCTGGACCTCCAGAAGCGCAGAGCCGCGTCCAGCCACAGCAGCACCCAGCTGATGCAGAAGCCCATCAGGAGCCCCAGAACCAGGTCCAGCTCCTGCTTGCTCACGCTGCCGGCCCCTGAGGAGCCCACGGAGCCCTCGTACGGGATCACGTACTCCACACGATGCCTGGGAGCCACAGAACATCGCTGAGGACAGACTCTAATCAGCTCAACTCAGTCTGATTCACTCAGCTGTTTGCGTTGTACAGATGAAAACAAGATATGGTTCTTATAATACGGATCATTCCATGCTTCTGGATCTATATACGCGAGTCGTGAGTGTGCTGGGTGATTATTGATGTACAGCAACGTTAAAATAATGTTATAGTACAGTTATACAAACACATTATTCCTGTGAAAAACTTTCCAGACTAGCCGTGGGCAACATTACATTAGAATAACGTTTTACAAACCAAAAACTAACGTTCTGGGAGCAAAAAACTATCATTCTTGGAATGTTATAATAACGTTCACCAAAAATGAAACCAAAAACTAGTGTTCTGGAAACGTTCTACAAACAAAAAAAACAATATTTTTGGGAACGTTAAGAAAACTGGCTAACCACAATTAAACCATAAAGAAGAACATTCTGGAAAAACAACAACCTTATAATAACGTAAGGGGAACGTTAGATTAACATTAGAATAACATTCTACAAACCAAAAACGAACGTTCTGGAAACGTTCCACAAATAACAAAACTTTTCTGCTTAACCAAAATTAAACCATAAAAAAGAGCGTTCTGGGAACCTAAAATCGTTATCTGGGCAGTTTCAGCAGGCTGGTGTTTAGAGGTCAGTGAATGCGAGGGAAGCGCGTCTCACCTGCCGCAGGTGCAGTGGCACACGCGCTCCGGTCCGCGCATGCGCGGCAGGATGAAGTTGTGAAATCGGTCCAGCAGCGCGTTCATATCGGACATACAGACGACGGCCTGGAAAACAGCACAACTACTGCCATTTCCCCGCGATCAGCGCTCAACACCGCATCCCAGCATGCCTCGCCACAGAAAACCACACTTCATTAGCAGTAAAGTTCAGCCGCAGCCAGCGTGCGCGCGACAGAGACACAGAGAGAGTTACGTAATTCCTCAGCAGAATCAATCCTCACACAGATCTTCTTACCAGCACCAGAACCGCTCCAGACACCATAAACATCATCTTCATCCGGGAAGCGCTAGCATCATCTTCCTCACACAGCGCGAACCCGCGTCATCTTCGCGGAGCATCAGATGTGTCACCTGCGGCTCGCGCGTTGCGTCGCTCGCTGTCGGCAGAGAAACAGACGCGCTCGGGTCGGATGTGTAAGTGATCTGATGTGCTGGCGGAGTGTATCAGATCTCAGATCAGTCCATTAGCTTAATGAGGAGCTCCTGCGTCACGCTCATCTGGAATATCAGACGCAAGCGGAACGCGCGCGAAAATACCATGGTAATAGCACGCTTTACATCGCGGCTTTTCTACATGCATGTGTTACTTTTTTCTTTTATTTTTTCCTCTTGTTTAATGTACCGTTATGCTACAGCGTAGTTTTTGGACCGTTTTTAGCGTTCACACAAACGGACGAAAACGTTCTGTTCATTCTAAGCGCGCGCTGCGGATTTGTCGTCTGCCGCTTTAAATGCGTGAGCTGGATTCTGATTGGTTCTCACTATTTCTATCGTTCCTGAGCTAACAAAACCGTTTCTTAAGATATATCCTCTTTTAATCACTCTAGTTCAGTTTTATTGTAGACTCTGCTATATCACTACAAAAATGAAAAGTGGTTTTTACAACAGAAGACTCCTCATACTACTGTAGTTACCATGGTAACCACGAATTAGCCGTGGTATTTGCAGTAAAACTGTGGTTATACAAATATCATCCATGCGCGTTTTTGTTTGTAATGTAAAGGTCCGTTACAGCAATATGGTGACACTTTACAATAAGTTGTTATTTGTTAATCACCTAACATGAACAATACATTTATTAAAGTTAGTTGATGTTAACACACAATGCATTAACTAACCTTCACAAACACAACTTGACTGTAATAAAGCGTTAGTAAATTGACATTAAGATTAATAAATGCTTACAATACCGGTCAATTTTTTTTAAAATCATTCATGACTTTTCAAACATTGTTTCCAGCAATATTCCTCTGTTATAGTTTGATATTCAGACACGAGCATAGTAAAACTACAGCGACATGTTACCTAGTAATGGATTTACATCAATTATTTACTAAATTAATCTGTAAAAAATGTAATGCATTAGTTCCAAAAATGTTAACATTACAACAAGGATCTGAAATTTTTCACGCGTATACATATTTCATTGATTTAAATAGCATTGACTGCTCTAAAAAATGAGTAATCAGTTACATTAATAGAGTAACTACAAGTTAAAGTAGTTTCTGAAGTAATCTTCCCAGCACTGATGGAGTGGAGTTCAACAGTAAAGCTATTCAACAGAGAAACGAACACTGAGATTCATCGCCGCTTTATTCAGTCATTCATTCATTTATGGCGCAATATTTACAAAGAATAATTTCAGGCACTCTGGGCTGCTTCAGGTACAATTATAGAATCATCTTTTCATTTACAAAAATCAAAGAAAAACAAAACAGGTATCAAATCCCATCTTTAAATAACGCGGAAATAAATTCATGAGAAAACCAAAAGATAACGCGTCCCGTCCGCCAGAGTTCCCAAACATTACATCGTCTAAATAAACGTGATCAGATATAGTCCAGCTGGAGCAGACTCGTTAGGGTTTAATCGCTAACGAGTCCGAAACGCTCAAAGCAGGTTCTCGCGACAGCCCAAGAACCGTTTGTTCTCTCGCGATGTTCCTTCAGGTCCGTTTACAGCACTCAAAGTCACCGAACCGCCAGGGTTAGCGTAGCGCCGTGGGGGCGATCTTCCGTCTGAGGTCTGTGTTGGCGGTAAACAGAATGAGAGAGAGAGACGCGCGACTGCCAGCGGCCGTGTCGCGCTGGATGTGCGTGTCGCGTCAGTTTGTGCGTGAAATGGAGCGTGGTCAGTAGAAGCAGACGGTGTGAAGGAACGGCCGGTGGCTCTTCTCCTCGAACTCCTGCAGAAGCTCATCGATCTCGTTCTCCATGTCGTCCGTGTGCTGGATCTGAGACACAGAACGATCGCTCGTGAAAAACCTCAGACAGACTGTTATTTATTATAAAGGCATTCTTACATCAATATTAGACTAATGTGATGAATGTACATGAAATATGTAACTCTTGATAATACTGTTCGTCTGTGTTCAATAATCTAACGCTGTTATAGAACATTATATAAATAAAGTTGAGCGACTTCTTGGGTAAAGTACTGCTTTATCATTTAACGACAATTTATTTTATTATTACTTTTGCATCACTAAGAAACTATTTTAGTTTTATGTGAAACACTGCTGACCAGTATCTGGTAAAATGTGTTAAATTAATTAAAATGATAAAGATAATTACAATTTTATTTATATTTTAAAATCTAATAATGTACAACAACATTTTGTGTAAATAAAACTATTAAAAACATCTCTTCCATCTTTAGTTGACACTGATTCCAGCATCTACCGCTAGCTTTGTCTATTCTATTTGTTTTATTACATAATTAACAACAACACACCTTTGCTAGGTGGACAGTGCTGAGGGCTCTTTGCTCTTTTCATTTATACGTTGTTTTGGATAAAAGCATCTCCTAAATGACTAGATGCAAATCTAATTTGGTTGCTTTTATCTTGATGTCTGTATGTTTTCATTGAGTTTTAATTGAAGTTATCTCAGTGCATCAAGTTAAACGGTGCTTTGACAAACAGCTGAAATAAAGGTTAAGCAAGGAGTACAAAAATATATATAAATCATCATTTTATTTCAGTTAAATTAGTTCTTTCTCAAAAGACAGTTTTATTTATTAACTACAGTAAGCCTGATTTCCTGTAACACCCTGAGTATCATTGTCTCTTTTTTGAGTGTGACTGAGTCACTGAGACTTGTTTGATTTATTTTGAAATATTGAGGTGTTCAATTTCATTTCTTTATTAGGAAATAAAACCTCATTCAGTACGAGTAAAATACTTACGTTATTTTAAAATTGGATATTTTAAGACTTTTACTCAAGTACTTCACTACTTGGTGACTTGTAATGGAGTGATTTTTACAGTAAGGTATCTGTACTTTTCCTCAAGTATGGTTTCAGGTACCCTTTACGCCTCGGGTAAGTGTGTGTTACTGCAGGAGGAGACTGTACTCACACACTGACAGAGCTCACAGATGAGGAAAGCTCCCAGCGTCGCCTCCTCGTGATTGTCCTGAATATCTACATTAATGACGTGCACCGGCTGAAACGTCTCCTGCTCACGAGAGTTCAGGTCTGAAAGAGACACGACGGCCGTCATTCTGGAGCCACACACACTCCAGCTGGTCACACACACACACACACCCTCCAGCACCTGGTCACACACACACACACACACACACACTCACCCTCCCGCACCTGGTCACACACACACACACACACACACACACACTCACCCTCCCGCACCTGGTCACACACACACACACTCACCCTCCCGCACCTGGTCACACACACACACACTCACCCTCCAGCACCTGGTCACACACACACACACACACACTCACTCACACACCCACACACACACACACACACACACACACTCACACACACACACACACACACACACACACACACTCTCTCTCTCACTCTCTCTCACTCACTCACTCTCACTCACTCACACACACACACACACACACACACTCTCTCTCTCTCACTCACGCACACACACACACACACACACTCACACTCACACACACTCTCTCTCTCACTCTCTCTCACTCACTCACTCTCACTCACGCACACACTCACACTCACACACACACACACACACACACACACACACACACACACGCACACACACTCTCTCTCTCACTCACGCACACACACACACACACACACACACACTCTCACTCACTCTCTCACACACTGACACACACTCACTCTCTCACACTCACGCACACACTCACACACACACACACACACACACACACACTCTCTCTCACACTCACTCACGCACACACACACACACACACACACACACACACACTCACTCTCTCACACACTGACACACACTCACTCTCTCACACTCACGCACACACTCACACACACTCTCTCACTCACGCACACACACACACACACACACACACTCACACACACTCACTCTCTCACACACTCACACACACACACACACACACACACACACAGAAGAAGATTTTGTGATCTTGTTGAATACAGTACAGCACTGCAGTCGATAAATAC
>JAUCMS010000049.1:178439-191749 GCA_032357445.1 Enteromius radiatus
CACACACACACACACACACTCACCCTCCAGCACCTGGTCATACACACACACACACACACACACTCACCCTCCAGCACCTGGTCACACACACACACACACACACACACACTCACCCTCCAGCACCTGGTCACACACACACACACACACACACACTCACCCTCCAGCACCTGGTCATACACACGCTCCTCGCAGGTGATGACCAGGTCAAACTGCTCTTTGCAGCTCTGGAAACGCTCGGGCCGGCTCTTGATGCGCTTGTTGCGGTCCAGCATGTGCAGGATCCCGTTCTGAGTGTATCTGAGCAGAGCGGTCAAGGAAGACAAACACAACAAACCTCCTGCCAGCAAAGGGTTAAAGCACTGATAACACACACACACTCACGCCATCTACTGGACAGACTCGGGAAACCACTCCTGATGTCCATCTGTCATCATTTACTGACCCTGGAGCAGTTCCAGACCGGTATGAACATCTCCCGTTCTGAACACAAAGGAAGGTATTTCTTCAGAAAGTGTGTAAGCAGGCTGTTTTGGGTCACCATTGACTTCCATAGTATTTGTTTTCCTGCTATGAAGGTCAATGGTGACCAAAACAGCCTGCTTACACACTTTCTGGACAAAGACGTTCATACAGGTTTGGAACCGCTCCAGGATCAGTAAATGATGACAAATGTCAGGTTTGGGTGAACTATTCCTTTAACTCGACTACACGGACGTTCAGAAGATGTGTCCATGTGCAGCTCATAATGATAATCAGTTAATAAATCAGGTCACGGTCCAGCAGACGTCAAACCATCTCGACAGGCACGCTCTGATTTACGCTCACGCTCTGAGGTCTACTGTCAGTTACACATTTACAAGCTACAACTTTTTATTCTTAATTTTGCAAGTGCCATTAATTAAAAGAAGAAAAAAGAGAGGAAAGAACATCACTCATCAGGTGAAAATAAAGCAGGAAGGTGTTTTTTGGCACATTCAAAATGTACCTGAGAAAAAACGCTTGTGTTTTCCGTCTCATGACATTTACTGAAAATCCTTTACATAATTATGAAAATGAGCTGCGTATTAAAAACCTCTGCAGTCTTTCTGCTCTACGAGAGGATGGAAAACTGACTCTACTGAATACCCATCAGCACAGGGGTTTCATCTGAGCCTTCACTGACCGGAGCTCGTGCACATCAGAGTAAACGATGACAGAATTACCCATAAATACTGCGCTGCGTGGAGGATTAATGAAGATCAATCAGCTCCAAAATCAAATACAAAACCTGCTGATGGACAGGAAACAAGCTAAACTCACTCACAGTAAAAACATTACAGTACGGTCATTTATGTGTACCAACGCAGGAAATAATAAGTAGTTGTTATACTTTGTGTAAGTCAGTTTTAGTCTACTTAACTAGCATTTTTACCAAAACTCAATCGCTGTACTTCAAATGCAAGGAGTTTTTAGCAGTCTGGTTCTGGTCAGAAGAGCTGCTCTGAGTGAACACACGAGTCATGAGTGACGCACTACAGGATCAATCTGTGACCCGCCTTCCTGTCAGCTCTGACTCAGAGTCAGTTACTGCCCACTAGTTCCAGTAAATATAGACACATCGTTTAGACGTGGCGTGTGATCAACGCAGCAGATGACGTCATCAGGTGTCCCACTGAGAAATTATTAAAAAGAACCATTCCTCGTCAACCTATTTTCTCCGTACCCTGTGTCTGAACTACACAAGACTCCGGAGCCAGCCAATCAGAAGCGTGTGTGGGCGGAGCCTCTCTGGAAGCGTACTGCACTCGACGAAATAAATGTATTAATAACTCATAATGCACACGAGTAACTAATATCGTCTCTCCTACACAATATTTGTTTTGTTAAGATATGAGGTCATCTCTGTTGCTGCTGTAAGGTCACGCAAAATTATTGTAGACACTATCGAATAAAACCCGTAATCAGTATCTAAGATTAGATCGCAGTTATAGCTTGAATGTTATCGTTCAAGCCACAATAATCGCAGAAAGAGAAATCTTCTAAATTGCACGCTTTGCGTGTCAAGGCTAGTTCGCAAAAAGGAGAAGATAACCTTTTGTCGCGTGTGGTTAGGACATAAAACGTTTTTCCACTTTAAAGCCGTTCACAGCAAAAATTATAGCTATGAAGATAACGATATTAGTGTACGATGTCGTCTGTTATTCTGAATACACACACGTCTGTAGCTTTAAATTCTCCTGCTCGTTATAGCTATTCTTTAATATTGAGGGTGATTTTTCGGGTGTGAACGGGCCCTAATCAAACTTGTTTACTAATAAAGGCTCGATGGATGTTTGAGGATCTTCGGTGCCAGTAACGGCAGTGTTTGATTGGGTCAGTGCTGTTTCTAATCTGATTCTGGGGCTCTGGCAGGTCTGTGTGTGTGCGCTAGGGATACAGCTCCTTGTCTTTACGGACCAGGTCGTTGTACATCTGCTCGTAAGTGGTTTTGAAGTCGTAAATGTTGGGTTTGTCCGGAGCGGGTCCTGGCAGTTTCACGTGGGTTCCCGTGCCGAAGGAACGCACATCAAACCCTCGCTTGCTGTGGGAATATAACAGAGAGACGGTGAGAACACAACACGTCAGAACAGCAAACACACGATGAGCGGTGAAATCCTCCCTCACCTGAACATCAAACACCAGGCTGTGAGGGACAAACACGCCGTTATCACCTCAGGACTTATAAAATATGACCCTGCATCACAGCAGATATACGCTGATTTATTCAGCTTTCATATGATGGATTAATCTCCATTTCAAAATGGTTCAAGACTGGTTTTGTTCCAGTCTATGAAAACATGCATGTACTTGAGTCCCTCACAGCCTCGTTTCATTCCTGAAATATGACGCTTCCCTGACTGAAGTCTATAGGTTTCCCTGGTTTCTAATCATTTTAATAAAAGAGCCCATGGATTTAGGACATGTAAATTATGATGATGATGATGATTCAGAACCATGATACTGCCATCACTGTACAGCTGAGTCTCTCACAGCCTCGTTTCTGTTCCTGCCACAAATTAAATACCGCACTTCCCTGACTAAGGTTAATACTTTTTTTTACTCGATTCATCTGGCTAACTAGAAGGTATTATTATGATGATGTTTAGTAAAAAGTAGTAAATTATTGTGATAATGATCCGGCACCGTGGTACTGCAGTACTGTTCTGTAACCATCATTACCACTGCATTACAAAAATAAATCTAAGCCTTTAAGTTACTTCCTTAGTCTGACTACTTTATTCCAGAACTTTCTCTGTTTCTAGATTTAAGCTTTTAGTCCATCTCCATCAGCTTCCGTCTGTCTGAACGCGTAAAATAGCGTTTTGTGTAAATGATTCCGGTTCGGTTCGTTTGGTTTCTCGAGATCTGACTGTCCCGGTTCGACTCCGATCCGCGTTTGGGCCATCTGGACACCGATTAACAAAGGAAAAAAAAGAAGAAAAAAGAAAAGATAAAAAAAAAAATAACGGCGAGTCGGATGAAGTCGGGCTCGAGTTCGGCTCGGGTTCTCGTCGTTACCTCAGGATGTTGTGCGCTTCCATGCTGCGGTTCTGGTTGCTGGAGCACACGACCGCGACACGCAGCGGATCGGCCGGCATCGCTATCTAAAGCTCGGTGAGAGTGGAGCGGGTTTGAGAGATCGGTTCGGCGCGGGAGCTCGGTTCGACGCTTCTACTCGGAGCCGCTGAAGAGAAGAAAATGGCGACGGCGCTGCGCAGCTGTCACTGAGGAGTCACAATGGGGGGAGGGGAGTGGGCGGGGCGTCCGCGGCCTCAGAAAAACACCGCGAGTCACGTATTATTTGTCACGAACACGTACATACCTCATTTACATATTTTGGATGACAGTATTATAAGGAGACACCCAGGAGAACAGGGAAGAAATAAACTTTTATCGATATCACAGTTACTTTAGATCTTACAAACATTTTGTTTGTATTACATGTCTGAAATACTACGTCAAACTATACAAATGATGTGTCTAATTAAATATGCAGACTTGTCAACACTGGGTAAAGTCATGTACAAAATTATTGAATTTTGTTGACATACGTTTTTACAGAGGGATTTGGATATCTCTTTTTATCTCTCCATAAAAATAAAAAAAAACATACAAAATCATGCCAGGAAACTAAAAAGTGTAAGAAAACGAAATTTTAGTGTGTCTAAGTGAAGGATTTTTGGCTCTGTTTTCTCTACATATTATAGGATTAACACAAAGCAAGCCTGTTTATTAAATTCACCCTCTTTTATTGACACAAACGGTTTATTTAACAGAGGAAAAAAGCACAGTATTCAAACGACTGTTCAGTCAGTCAGTGGGTCCTTATTTTGGTGAATATTACTAACTCAGAATTAGAAGAGTCGTGTAAAGATAAGGCATATTGTAAATTATTGGGTTTGACACACAGAGTACAAAACTACAGCATCCCTCGAATAAAAGTAAAGCAGCTTTTCGTCCTTACTACACTCACTAAGCCTGAAAACACTGTTGTTACCTTACACAAAGCCATCATATGCAGTTACTTCGCATTTCTCAAACAAATATTAATATAGCTATCAGTCTAAATATCAATGAGTGCACAGTTTTTTTGGTAAATGGCATTATTAAACGAGACTATAAATGAAAATGCACATAAACACAGGAAAAAAGCTTGTCGGTGTGTAGCTAAGAGTATCCCTTATGAAAATCTACCATGGTTTAACACACATAAAACTTGATTACTGTAGTTAAACCATGGTAAGCACATGGTTTTCCTAAGCTAACCATTATTCAACCATAATATTTGTAGTAAAACTGTGGTTATACAAATGGTAATCAATACGGCAAAAAAATTAAGTTACTAATGTTGGTTACTACACTTTTACTACAATAAAACCGTGGTTAATTTTCGCAAGAGATGGCTATGTTCGGAATAGCATACTATCATATTATTCCTACTATTTCTGCGGTATACTGTATCCCACAATGCAATGCAAACAGTCTTTTCTCTGAATTGGACGCCACTCACTACCATTTCAGAGCAGTGCCTACTTGTCTATTTCTCGAATGTAGCAGACAACGCGTACCGCGCAGTATTTGTTAAATAGTAGCTACGTACTCCATTCCGAACACAGCTGATAAATAGTAAATAGTGTGGTGAAAGTGCATCTCAGGAGTTGAACGTGGATGGTTTCCGATCCTGAGTTGTAGGAAAGTGCGCATATGTGTCTGCGTGACGATAACAATGACTGATGCCGATACTTGTGCTTGCGTTTTCACAGGTGTGTGTGTAAATGCGATCTGTGCGAGTGCTGCGTTGCCAGTGTGTGCTGCGCCGTTGGATTCATGATGTTTTCGGTGATGTACGCCACCAGCAGGCAAATGATGACCAGCATCACGCAGATGGCTCCGCCCACCGTCGTCATGGCGATAACGATGTCCTGCATACCGCCGGGCATGAGGCTGAACTCCACGCAGGCTTCGTCCCGTTCGAGGGCGTAGGGCCGCACGCACAGGCGGTAGGGCACGTTCGTGTGCAGCTCGTTAAGTAAATAATCCCTGCAGCTGGCGCCTAAATGAACGCCGGCGCATTCGAATTGCGTGTAGCTTCCGTTCCACCAGCAGCTTAGCCTGAATCCGCCCATTTCCCCTGGCACGGGGCCCTTCGGCAGGCCCTCCGGCAGGCCCTCCTGAGCGACCGTCCACTGAATGAACACACTTCCGTTGGACAGAATATTTGCCGTGAGTTGCCCTCCAGGTGAGCTCACCTGTCGACAGCTAGCGCTAGTGCACCTGAAGTCAGGTTGGGCGTAGCGGAAGCACAGTCGCCCGGGTTCACCAGCACTGAGAATGCGGTAAGCGCACAAGGGCCCGGGGTCCTCCAGAATGCGCCACTGTCTCACAGTACTGCTGTTGTCCTGTAGCTTTGGTATCTGCTCAGTGATTCCCAGAGAGTCTTTATTGGCGTATTTATTGGTGTTATTACTGTCGTATTGCGCATCGCTGCCGGCCCGGTTCGGTAAAGCAGAGCTCCCGCCGCTGAGAACCAGCAGAACCGCGCAGCGGAGGAGAAGCGATCCCTGACGGCGTGCCATGTCTGTTTACACGGTTAAATGTGCACAGATGCGGAGAATAGCGCGGTCGCCATCACACCGGTGCGCGCGACGACCTGCAGTAAAAAAAATAAAATAACAAAAACAGAAATCAGAATGAGCACCGACCGAGCAGAACCAGATTTACTCGAATTAGCACAACAACAGACGAGTCTCTCAATTCAAGATGAGCTAAACAACCTCAATGACGATTATTTATTAGACTGATGTCGTGCGTAAAGATAATTAATGTAAATAAAGATGAAGATTATTACCTCAGAGAAGGAGAAAAACCTCGCGCTGCAGCCTCCGAACGGGAGCGAGCATCTGTCTAGGAGCGCGCGCGTCACTATTAATGATCATATTTCTTCTCATTCACTCTCAGTATATCTCCGTCACCAAGCATTATCAGTTCTGCGAAAGACGTGTATTATTCTAAACGTATGTTCGACATCATACATAGCCTACACTTGATAAGGGTAGATCAATTCTATGATATTCCTGGAAGTATAGCTATAGGAAACAGGTTTGAGTTGTGTTTGATCTTTTTATTGAAAATATCTGAAATATAGGCTAGCCTACGTCAACGACTTAATGTCTATCAGTTGACTTTTAAAAACGCCCTAAATTAAAAAGATTATATTAGTTGCGTTCGCGTGTTTAATTTGGCATTAATGTCTGTTCTCTTTCAGTGTGTATTTTCAGCTGTTCTTCTGTGTGAATATGACCCCATCTAGTGTTTCACCAATGCAGTTTCATGATCATCACCTCTCTTCAGCAGTTAAACAGAAGTTCTTGAGGTAAAAAAAAAATTTAAATTGAAAAAACAGCGACCACACTTATGTAAGAATGACGCACGATGAGCGAGCGAATGAAATATTTTGTCAAATAATAATGAGCTGATTAGAGTCAGTGATGGATGATGGTCCAAACACACCTGTGTTTTTCAGGAGGATTGAGTCAGCGCTTCGACTAATGACGGAACATGCCGAATCAGAACGAGTTAATAAGACCCTCGAGTATCAGGGACCAACGCGTTCATCAGCACTTTACACACACACACACACACACTCATGTCTGTTTTGCTATCTTAGTGAGGACATCACATAGACTTCCATTGATTTTCTATCAGGTGAATGATATTTTGTAACCCCCAACCCCTATCCCTAAACCTACCCTTCATAGAAACATGTGCAGGACACTAGATCTACAGAAAACCTACTTCTGACTGATTTAGAAGCCTTTTTATTTAGTGACGACCAGCTAAATGTCCTCACTAGTGGCTTG
Organism: Enteromius radiatus; assembly: GCA_032357445.1. Classification (NCBI taxonomy): domain Eukaryota; kingdom Metazoa; phylum Chordata; class Actinopteri; order Cypriniformes; family Cyprinidae; genus Enteromius; species Enteromius radiatus. The sequence goes on from JAUCMS010000049.1 coordinate 185,819, forward strand.
TTTTCATCTTTCACTATACAAGGACATTTGGTCCCTCACAAGTATAGTCAAACCAGTACACACACACTGACAAACATAAGGGAAAGTAAAAAAAAAGTTTATTCACTATTACAGAAGGTTCCTCTGGGCACAGAGCTTTTCCAACGATATTGGCCAGAAAACATATATAGTGGGCATGTTGTCACACACTAACAACCCATTAAACGATTATGAAACGAACAATTAATAAAACAACAACAATGTGAGTTCAGATAGGTCTCAGTTTTGACAGATGCTGTTGGTCGTTGAGTGGATGGTTCTCAGTGAACTGATGTTTATCGTCACTCAGGCGTTTATTAATAATAATAATGACTAAAGAGTAAAGTCCCAGAAGCCTGGAAAACTGCAGAGCTGATGTTTGCGTTTAATGGAGCCTGAAAACACGCCGAGATTGTTCATCTGAGCGGGAGTTTGCGTTTATATACTGAGCTGAAAGCGTTCTCTCACGAGCGAGCGATGGACGGAACGGATGCGGAGAGCGACAGACGGCCCTGAGACAGACAGACAGAGACAGAGAGACATGTCTGAGGTCCTGACGGTGGACGCCATCCTCTTCGGCCTGCTCGTGTTCTCTGGAATCATGGGAAACATTCTGGTCATCAGCGTGGTGAGAGAGAACGATCCAACACCAAAAAACGTTTATTTCAATTTAGCTTACAGCAGGTAATGTTATCCAGTGTCGCTTTAGTGCAAAGTACACGTTTGTATTTTCATGCTTTCCCTGTGACTCGAACTCGTGACCTTAGCCTTGCGAGCGACATGAGCTAACGATATAGACTTGAGTGAAACATGATAAAGAAGAGCATTTTAACTCTCGAGAATCATAAAAAACATGAAACCTATATTAACATTAATTTTTTATTTTGTGATTTATTTACATGGTTTCATATTTTCCGCGATAATTAAGATTAAGAAAGAGCATATTTACATAAACATACAATATATAAAATTAAATTAACATACAATTATTAGGATGGATAAATAATTCTGAATTTATATTTTTGTAAAAAAAAATGTATTTAATCATATTCAAACATATTCTTTAAAGAAAAAAAGTGTGTTCTAATGAGTATTACCAATACAAAAAGCGAGAAACAAGTGAACTAGCCTATATGTATATGGATGCAAAAAAACATGGTTTAGTTTCTGGTTGTGAGCTAAAACGCAGTATGGACGGGTCACCGTTAAACTCTGTGTGTGTGTGTGTGTGTGTGCGCGCAGGTGTTCCAGTGCGCTAAAGAAAGCTCCTCCCACCACCTGCCTCCATCAGACACCATCCTGGTGAACCTGTGCATGGCTAACCTGCTGACATCGATCTTCCGAACCGTCCCCATCTTCGTGTCAGATCTGGGTCTGGAGGTGTCGCTGTCGCCCGGCTGGTGTCGCGTCTTCATGCTGCTGTGGATGTGGTGGCGTGCCGTGGGCTGCTGGGTCACTCTGGCCCTCAGCGCCTTCCACTGCGCGACCCTGCGGCGGCAGCACATTAGCATGGGTCCACTGGGTCAGAAGCGCGAGCGCCAGCGTGTCTGGGGCGTCCTGGGCGTGGTCTGGGGCGTTAACCTGCTGTTCTCCCTGCCGGCACTGGTCTTCACCACACACGTGCGAGGAAACGCCACGGTGGAGATCATGGTGATCAGCTGCACCATTCGTCCGCTGCTGGGCTGCGTCTGGGAGTTTCCCACGGACCAGCAGGGCTACGCCTTCGCCTCCACCTCGCTGGCGCTCAACGAGGTCATTCCACTCGTCCTGATGGTTGGGACTAACTTGGCGACGCTGCACGCGCTTGCCAAACATATCCGGGCGGTCACGGCGGGTGGTGGCGGCACGGCGGAGCTGGACCGGCACGTGTCCAGCGAGAGGAAGGCAGGTCACGTGATCATGGCCCTGGTCGCGCTGTTTGTCAGCTGCTGGGTGCTGCAGGTCGCTGCGGTCACATACTACAACCACAACGGTGGGAAGCACGTGGAGGGACTGCTGACTGTCGCGCATTTCTCAGCGTCTCTCTTCGTGGGCTTCAGTCCAATGGTGGTGGCACTCGGACACGGGAAACTGCGCCGGAGACTTAGCACAATGGTTCAGCGCTGGGCGCACATGAGAAAACGCACGCGAGTCGAAAACACTGCGCAGAAAGACACGACAGTCACGAAAACTGCACAAAGTGGGAAAACATGACACACAAATACTCAAAGGTTCAAATAATTTGCGCCATTTGTGATGCATTTTATTTATCAGGATTCGATAGCATTTGATTTAATTTATTTGTACTTTTATTACTGTCACTTTTGGTCAGTTTAATTCATTTTAGCCACTGAATAAAAAAATAAAAAGGATAAATGTTATTTCTTAATAATTGCAAGAAAAAAATAATTGAGATAAAAACTCAATTACGAGAAAAAAGTCTGAATTGAGATAAAAAGTCAATTGCGGTAAAAAATCTAAATTTTGAGATTAAAAGCCGTTGAGTCGTTGGCCAGAAAAAAGCCAGAATTGCGAGATATAAATTCATAAATTTATAAATGCAAAAAAAAAAAAAAAAAAAAAAAGAATTGCGAGATAAAAATCGAGAAAAATTCAGAATTGAGATTAAAAACTCAAATGCAATTAAAAAAAGGTCCAGACTGTGAGATAAAAACTCAATTGTGAGAAAAAAGAGAGAATTGAGAGATGTAAATTCATAATTGCAAGACAAAAGTACAAATTGTGAGATATAAAGTCATAATTGTGAAAAAAAGACAGAATTGCGAGATAAAAACTCAATTACGAGAAAAAAAGTTTGAATTCTAAATCAACTCAATTGCGGTAAAAAAAATCTAAATTTCGAGATGAAAACTTGTTTGCCAGAAAAAAAACAGAGTTGAGACATTCTGAGATAAAATCTGAGTCTGAATTGTGAGATAAAAGTCACAATGACACAGATAACACAGATTCACACAGAAAACAGATGATTTACATTTTTACCATGTTGATCTTATTTAATGATCTTAAAATTGCAGTAAATAATAAATATGTGGTTATTGTTGTTTGTTTCCAGTGACGATCCACAGTGTTTCACTGCCATCAATCTAGTTTGAAACAAAAAATGTCCTAATAACCTGTTGTTTTAACATTTGTTTCTGATTTCTGCACTCTTATTTAGTTTTACTGATATGTGTAAATAAATGATAGTTTTATATGATCCACAGTGTCTGTGCATTGCTGTCAATCACACACTTATTTGCAGAGAATCTCCAGTCAACAAAGAAAACTGTAGGCCGAGAAAAAAAAGTCTGAACAAATTCATTCATTCAAGAGTTTAATCAGTCAAGAAGACATGATACGAGTACAAACCACTCAAAGACAAACATGATCCAGTCCACGATGTCCAAACAGAAGTCAGTTTGACTGGTGACTGTGAGAATACAGACTCGACAGCTGGAACATGTCTCTGATATATGTGACGTCTATCTGAACAGAGAGATGATTCGCAACAGGACTGACTTTATGAATGCCCGGAGCCTCCTGTGGCCCACAGCGAGGACGATGGGCGAGAAGGCGATGAAGCTCATGTTGGCGAAGCGAGCGACGATCAGCAGGAACTCGGTGGAAGACCCACGGTTGTAGTTAAAGTAGTTGACCGAGATCACATTCGTTCCCCAAGACGAGATGAAGAGGACGTTCAGAGTCAAAATCACCTGAGAAGACACAGAGAAGTTCTGTTAGAGGAGTTCAACCTGCAGAACACAGCCGGGTCTGTTCTGACCCGCAAGAGACACAGAAAAACTGTGTTGTTAGTAAGGGAAGGACATTCTACAGAAGCTTTAACGCCGTCAAAATCATCATTTAACATTTTTACAGTTATTTCTTAAGAGATAGAACCGTTTAAATAGTTGACGCGAAAAAAATGTATACATCAACTGAAAGCTAAAAAAGGCTAAATATTGAGAACATCATCTTTAAAGTTGTCCAAATGAAGGTCTTAGCAATGCATATTAGTTTTGATATATTTACGGTAAGAATATCTTCATGGACCATGATCTTTACTTAAAATCCTAATGATTTTTGGCATAAAAGAAAAATGTATAGTGTATTGTTGGCTATTGCTACAAATATATGACCAATTCATACGTATTTTACGAGGTGACTAATTCATACGATCTCACTGTCTAAACCCCAGTGACGAGCGGGGTTTGGTTTAGGCCATTTGTACTAATTCATACAAATTAGCAAGAATCTTAAAAAATTCAAGAGTTCGTACAAATTCGTATGAATTAGCCACCTCGTAAAATATGTATGAATTGCTGTGAGACGGGGTTGAGTTATCTCACTATCTATAATGTCCGGTTGGCTCACTTTAGCGGCCCGCCGCTCGGCGGGGATACGGGTGACCACCGGAGCATCCTGGCTCTTGCTGGCGGCGGTGCGCGAGTGACCGTGAGTGTACAGCGTCAGCAGCGAGCCCAGGTTAGTGATGTTCATCAGACAGATGGGAATGGATTCGTGGATCACCATGGAGGTGGTGGCGAAGGCCAGGCCGCTGTAGGGCGATGGAAAGTCCCAAATACAGCCCATCAGCGGCCGGGTGGTGCTGCTGACCAACATCAGTGTCTGGAGGAGAGGTCAGAGGTCAGACCAGGTCATGCACTGGTTCAGTACAGAGCAAGAGTCGCACTGACCTCAGTGGAGTTCTCGTCTCCGTTCTTGGAGAAGATGAAGGCTGGGATGGCGTAGATGAGGTTGAGGCTCCAGATGAGGATGAAGCCGAGGATGAGGGACACTGGGGGGCCGCGGGGGCCGTGGATGGTGATGACGGGTGGAGCGACCCGCCGCAGCGTCTGGAAGTGAAACGCGCTGAGAAACAATGTCGACCAAACATTTGCAGAGCGCAGCCAAACCCAGATTCCCATCATGAGGTGACACATATCTCTGCTGAGGAGCACCTGCCAGAGACACTAGTTAGTGTTCAACAGACAGCAGTAAACACAGAGACACATAAACCACTAGCCAGGCTTCCATACAAACTCAACATTTGTGAATAAAGGACCGTTTCCATCAAATGAGTCGAAGAGAACAAAAGCATCACTCCCTGATAAACTGGCATTAAATATCACTGAGAAAAGTAATTATCTTCATATATGATAAACGAATGCGGTCACTATACAGCTGCTGCTTGGAAACACAGTTGGTTAAGTCACTTTTTTTTATTATTTAATTAAGATAATTGTAGAGAAATACTTTATTCAGTAAGTGTACTCCAGTCGTATTTTATGTGCATTTTTTCTTATTGGATAAAAAAACAAAAAACAAAACATAAATTGCATGCATTTACTTAATTATTATTATTTCTATATTAGAATTTTTGCACATCTTGGGATTTCCATTCAGCTCGTTTTAAGCGATATTCTAAAATGCACATTAAAATATAGACATAATACAGTAAGTGTCAGCATTTCAGACCCAACTAACTCTTCAGTCTGTCAAGTGTTTAGATCATAAAGCATGTTTCTACCCAATGAATGACTCTTGATTTAGAATCAGACTGGTTTCAGCTGGTTTTGAATGTTCTGAACAATGAATCAAACTCCTAACAATAACCTACATTAATCAATATATATCTGAAGAACGAGTCAATAGACCAATCAAAACCCCTTTATTTGTGGTGGTGGTCCTCAAGATGAGAGTTTATGATGTTCTTCTACTGTCAAAACATTCACAAAACTGGTCCAAAAAGACACCAGGTTGGGTTTACATACTGAGACTGAACCCTGATCCCATCAAATCAATATTCTCCTGAGTAGACTAAAAAACACAGCTTATATAAAAAAAATTGGATGACAAGTAACTTAACCTATTGTTAAATTCTGACAAAACAGAGGTGTTAATTATCGGACCTAAAAACCCCAGACGTAATAATCT
>JAUCMS010000049.1:199465-215499 GCA_032357445.1 Enteromius radiatus
GTTTAGACAGCTCTTAACATTTATTTTAATCTAGGACTAGTCTTAAACCCTGTTCGGGAAACCGGCCCATGATGTTTGTGGGCGAATCGTTGTCATTTAAAAATAAGATTGAGTAGGTGTTTGAATCGAGATTACAATCTCTTAACAAATAATCGTGCAGCTCTAACACGCAATACAAAAACATTTTTCAAGGCAGTTTCAGTGTTTTCACAGACGCCGTCTGATTGGTCAGTTTTGGGCCCTGACATCATCTCCTGTGAGACGAATATGGCTTTCTCCGGGTTCGCTCCCATTCCCTCTTGGACTTTGTGCGTCCCGAAGATGGAGAAGAAACGCTGCGACTGCGCCTGAAACACAGACGGGTCAAACACAGGACTCTGAGAGGACTGACTCAGGTGAGTGTGAGACAGGTCAGGGGTTACCTGCGTCTGGGGGGCGACGGGATACAGCCAGCGTTTCGCCTTTCATCGCTGCGACTCAGACGCTTCCTCCTGAGAGAGAAACACGTCAAAGTTGTTCGTTCTTCACATATAACAAGTCAAACTGTATGCAGTATGCAGACAAACATGTGACCCTGGAGCATAGACTCTTATGACTAAATCAGTCATAAGAGTCAGTTTCTCTGAATAATCTCTGCACTGATGTCTGGTTTGTGAGGAGAGGACAATATCTGTCAATATCTGAGATACAACTATTAGAAAATCTGGAATCTGAGTTAGCAAAATCTATCTTATGAAGTTATCAGCAATGCATATTACTGATCAAAATGACGTTTTGATATATTAACGATAGGAGATTTACCATATCTTCATGAAACATGATGTTTATTTAACTCACCCGTCTCTGCTTGTGATCTTTCGACAGACATTTTTGAGGGCGAGACGTGACAGCGGAGATTCGTGGTTCTTCTGGTTTCCTACAGGAGAAGCTATGCGCGGGAAGAGAAAAAACAGACCATTTAAAATGTTTAAAAACAATTAATATAGTGATGTCGCCTGATAGAAAGGAGTGGAAACAGAACTGCAGTGAATGGACATGAGTAGATGTATTACGCAACAGTCACAGTGAATATGTGTTTATTATAGTGAAGCAGCGCTGAATCAATCTGTATCGCATAAAGCGCTGCGTGGAGAAACATGTTTAATGAATATCTATAGAGGATGCTAGCAAGCCTAGCCTAGCCGGCGCCATTAGTTTTATGTGCATTTTAATGTGGTCGCACAATTCACAAAACTGCTTTTACTCTCGCTTGAGGTGGTTTTTAATAACAGGAGATGGAATTGCATTTTGCAAATAAATCCCTTGAAAAAAATTCACAGGACTTTGCGTAATGAGACGGATAATCTGACTAACCAGCAGACTGATCTCGTTGAGGTCGTTACTCTTCTTGTGCTGTGATTTTCCAGTTTGTCAGGAAGTGACTGTTTGACTCGTCGGATGGAAACAGTGTTTTGCTTTACACTAGATTCCAGTTTCACACATAAGTTACATTCACAGCTGTTGTACATCAACCCACCAGCTTTAGATGCAGGAGAGAAGCCGGCCGTCGAGGAGGTCTCAGTCATAGACGCTAGTCCCGCTGGTTTGGTCGCGTTATATTGAGCGTCCAATATTGAACGCATTTCCTCCACCTGCTGCTGCAGAGCGGCCAGCGACTCACACTGGAGCGTGTACAGCCGCAGAATAACACTACTGATCTCTATCAGGTCCTCTTTGGATGCCCCAAACAACAAGAACCAGGGCGGCTGGTCAGGCAGAGGGATCTGACCACAGAGAGACAGGGAGAAGGTCAGGTTTAATGAATCAAACACACTCTTAGCATGTGTGTGTGTGTGTGTGTGTTCACCTGTAAAACCCGTGCAGAAAGAAAGATACACGCACACGCTATTGTTTCAGCCCTGAACCTCAGAAACACATCAGTCCTCAAACTGTCGTTCATGTAGTTCCTTCAGACACAGACGGATGGTTATGATCAGCTGAGTCAGTTTTAGCGCAATGTTTGGGAGGAACTGAGTAAAGGCTCTCACCAGGCCATCTGAACTAGTCCGGTGTTCTTCTCACACTCCAGGACCTGGAGGTACATCACGATCACCTGCACAGGTGACACGCTCTGAGAACACATACGATACGCCAAACACTTCCACTAAAGCTACCGTTTAAACACAAGCCAGCGAGTTAGCAAAGTTAAAGGTGTTGTTTAATGGATATGACCACACATTTGAAGAAAACTGACATTCCACCGAGTCTTGAGGTCATAGTAATGCAACACTGGACGTTCAGGTCCATGTATAGTTTAAAAAAAGTACAAATAAATATCAAAGTAACTCAAGCGTGCAATGCATTAGCTAAGAATTTGCATGCTTACAAAAAATAGCATGTTTTTTATCTAAAATACAGCACACATCTTACACACGGTAATGTACACACTTGCATTTAAAATAAAAAATCTGGTCTAAAATGCAGGACATGCATGTGAAACTGCACCAGTCCAACTGCAGCACACAAGTGATGCCTTAGCTAAGCTTTAGCGTACCTTGTGCGGGTGCTTGACGTGGACGCAGAAGCCGAGCTCCTTCAGCACGCGGCGCTCTGCTCTGATCACGTCACTCTTGCGGCTGATGTAGCGCTCGTCCAGCAGCATGGGCCCGCGGCTCCTGACGGACACACCTCAGGGTCAGAACATGCGACTGACCCGTACACTCGCACTGCGCAGAGATGCATTACCTGTCTCTCAGGTGCCCGAAGACGTTCAGCACGTCCCTCACGCGCCGCGGCTCCTCTTCGATCTTAGACGCCAGCTGGACACATGCCATGGCCACCGTCTGCGAAAGGGTCAAAGGTCGTGAGGTCATAGCCAGAGCCACACGGCTAGTCCAGAGACGTTACGCTCCCATAGACGTCCTGCTGACTAGCTCCAGAGCTACTTACGGTTAGCAGTGTTAGCGTCTCACCTCTGCGCAGTGTCTCACGAACGATTTGCAGTAGAAGAACCGATGGAACAGGATCTGGGCCGTTGCCATGGCAACCTGCCAAAACAATGATCAACAATTGAAACCGAATGATGCCCTACACACTGTGTAGTGAAGTACTCGACAGTTGAGTGCATCTAGTGTCCAACATGTCCTAACTGTGTCCAAAATCACTTAAAACTACTGTAAGACTGTGAAAATGATTCTATAAACAGTGTGCGTTCACACGGACAATTACACTTTAAATACTCAAATAACAAAGTGTGCTTTAAATGAATTATCTAGCGAAGTGGGTGGGGCTAACAGACTCTACATGATTGAGTACATAGTGCATAGAAGTGAATTTGAGACGCTGCTTTCATATTTTTGGTTAAGTGCATCATCTTGGTGTTTAAAGGGCACTTTTCTTGTTCAGAGTGGATGGCTACTATGATTACTACAAAATAGTGCACAAGTATGCGATTTGACGCACCTGCTAGCATGTGAAACCTTGTAGCTAGTAATATAAGTAAATAACAGACAGGCTTATTTAGACCTCATACCAGTGAAAAACTAGTTGTCTAGGAGTTTTGAGATCTTATTGCACTTTAGTGTTGCTGTGGCCTGAAGTGCTTCTTCAGCGTTGGTTTACTGGTCTTAACTAGTCTCTCAGGATGGTTTCACCTGGTTGACCGACTGGACTTTCTTTACCAGCAGCTGATAAGAGCCCCAAACCAGTCTGAAACCAGACCAGACCCGTTTGGGACCAGACTGAGCACTAGTTCAGCACTAGTTTCAAGCGGGTGATCTTCGTGAAAAGTCGGGGTGACAGTCGCTGCTAGGCAACAGAAAAGCGGACCTGAGGCAAGCGGAGCAGAATTCCCGCGCTCTGGATCATCTCGCACATCCGGTTCCGAAGCTGCTCCTCCGTGCGCGCGGACACTTGGTGAGCGCGCGAGGGGCTGCAGTGCGCGCTCTCGTGCGGCAGCAAGCAGGTGTCCAGCGTGAGCGCGACTCCCGAATACAGTTTTCCCGCGACCAAAATCCCGTCACCAGGGAGAAGAGCTCCGGCGGCCGCCGCCATCTTCCCGCGGGCGGGAGTCAGGTTGAGGGTTGCCAGGTTTTTACACAAAACCCCTCGGATAATTTTTTCACTAAAGCCAGCATAATCGCGTTTTCCTGGTCTCCCGTATTGCTGGCGGGGTTTCCCGGTACAATTTGCATCTATGGGCTAAATATCACGTTAAGGGGTCGTTTCAACCCGCAGCAAAAGTGTCGAAGTAACCCAATTATGTGGGAAAAGCGCGGACTTGGCAACACAGACCCATTTCAGCACGGCTCACAGCGCCACCAGCAGCACTGAGGGAGCAACACGCGGATTGAAAACACGACGAGAAAGAGTGTTTTCATAAATCCTGTAATACATTTAACTCACAAAAAGCAAGTAACTCCAACAGACTACTCTGCTAAAATAACATTAGAAGCCCTACAGAAACCACCACAGAAATTCTACTGGTTTCCATTAAAATCCCAATATGAACCATTAACTTTTCCCATTAAAACCATTACAAAATTCCTGTTTGTAGTGTGTTTTGGGCACTTTTCCAATAGGAGTGAACATCCCTCCAATAGCATCACATACCAGTAGACACCATTATACTCCCCATTTAAACCATCACATTTTCTGTTGTGTTTTGGGCAGGGTTCTATTATTTTCTTCTGTTGGAGTTTGTTAGATCAGTGTCTGATGTTGGTTGGAGTTTGTTTTCATTTAAACGACAGGAACCAGCCTCTTTTGTTTTATTTACCATCTTTTCATGTAAATAATGACACACAAAGACATTAATAAGAGTAAAATTTGACTCTTAAACATGGCTTTATTTTTCAGAAGATTTTAAATTCCTTTCCTTTTTTTTTCGTCCTTTCCTTTCTATTGAATAAAGTAAGCTTTTCTGAACCGGGTGCATACTAACACAGTTAGCAGCCCTAACTAGGTGACCTACAGTGGCTCAAGATTTGGTGGAATTGTTGTGCTGTGGGGTGAGAAGGTCAGAGCCAGGACAGTGCTTATGGTTCTGCTGAGAAATACTTTCAGTTTCCTTGATAAACAATAGAATTCCACAGACTTGAGCCTGTGTTGAGCAATGTTTCAAACAACACACCCACGTCATTATTACTGCATTACTGAATCAATAATACCGCAGAAGCAGAAAACAGGAAGGAGTATTTGCTTGACAGGGCAAACCTGAAACACAGCACCATTTGGTAGAAAACAAAATATTAGAAGATTAAAAAGCACACTAGTGTAAATGTGGCCTGGAATTACAGCGTACATGCAGTGTGTAACGAAATCATGAACATCCTCAGCCTGTGCTGTTACTGTTTTAAAGACCAAAGACCAAAATCTAGCTTTAGCTTCGCAGTTTATTTCATATCATTTGATTAACACAACGTTATTAGTTAAAATGCAATCTTCCCTCAAACCCTGAAAAGCGTCCGTTTAAATTTAAAAGCACGGTTCCTGTAATTACATTTTCATTAAAAAAACTAATAAATTGGGTACAAAAGAGAGTACAAACAACCGTCTAAAAATGTTTTTATAGTATCACAAGGCTGTATTTGCCCGTCGCTATCTCTTCCAAACTGGAATCTCAGTCTGCCGCGGGGCCACTGAGCAGATGGTGTAAGGTCCGTGGACCGGATTGCAAACACGCTTCAGCTTTAGGCAAAGGAAGCAGAACTCCACCTTACAGCGCTTACACATGAGGTTCTTACAAGCGAAGCCGTTGTGCTCCAGAAGGAGACCGCAGGTGGCGCAGGCTCGGATGGCTGGACACTCCACATTCTCCACATAAGACAGCCTCATAGTGGTACACTTTGCTAGCTTATCAACATCTGGGTGGACACAGTCTTCATAACTACAGCGGACCGTTTGAGCAGCTGCTCCTTTCCACTCTCTCATACACTGCCAGCAGAACTGGAAGCACTTGTTTTTGACAGCGGTGCAGATGGTGCATCTCACACAGAGGTTGGTCAGGTCTTCTCGCTCGACGTAGGACCCACAGCTCGGACACTAACACAGAAAGTGCATTCACTGTCAATGAAGTCACGGATTTATTCATTGAAAGGTGACTTCTACTCACTGATTTGAACTCGCAGTACTCAGACGCTGCCATGAGAGCCATGTTCTCCTCGAAATGAGCCTGCTCTGAATCACTAAGCACTGCAAGTTTCCGGACCTCCAAATATGGCCACTCCGCGTTACATTTCTCAGTCCCGTGTGTGATAGCTGGACAGTGAAATTTATACTGACCCTGTCAGAAAGAGCAGAATTAAACCAAAAGGTTTACAGCAACCGGTTGAAAGTAAGTACAGGAAAGTAAAGTTCTTTTTTTTAACTAGTTTGAAATGTGAAAAACCCACCCACAAAGTATAATGTCAAGATTAGTTCATTAAAATAGGCTCTTTTCTGACTTGTTTTAACCCTTCATATATTTAAAGCAGTAATATTAAAATATTGAATTCAGTAATCTCTATATTAATGATCTGTACATGAGACCAGAATAGGAACACAATTCACTTAATGGTTGTGTTTTCCTTATAATGGTTTTCTATGGGAAACCACTTAACCTGAAACTTTGCTTGTTGTGTTTATATTCTTGCTATTATTGTGTCTGTAGTGTTGCTGCGGGCGCCATGTTCTGGAGACGCTGTGTGTCGATGTGAAAGAGAAACTACTTTGTGCTTCCAAAAGAAGACATGACTAGAAATCAGTGTTAAGTTGTGAATAATTTCAGCGCAAAACACAGTTTTTTTGGTGTCATAGCGCTGGGACGCAGCATTATGTTATGGTAAGGGGTGGAACATCTGACATATGACCCCTTTAATATAAACTGTGTGAAAGTGGAGCATTTCTATAAGTGTGATGTCATGTGAAAATATGCAATGTGCTGTTTTAAGAATAATGGTTTTATAGTACAATGACCTCTTATATGTCAAATAGGCTAATCAAGGGATGTTTGGTTTCTTATTTCATGATCCCTAAGATTGCTTTCAGATTTAACTGTCTAACATGTCCGTACAGACAGAATAGAATAATGATTATTAGTCTGGAGAATATCTGACGCACCTGATCCAGCAGACTGCGACACCAGGCGGTCAGTGATTCTGGGGACACCGCATGGCCACAGGACATCTCTGCTCTCAGAATGTTGGGGTCATCATCTAAAGCTGAGAGTCACAACACAGCAATAAAACATAAAATTGTTTCTCATTTTAATTACTCAATTTCTTGTTTTATCCTGCTAAAAAAACTATAGAAGCCCAATAGAAACCATCGTTATAATGGTTTTCATTAAAATACCATTGTAACGCAACATTTTCAGTAAAACCAAACCGTTACAAAGTTATTTTGTGTAGTGCCTCCCCCGTTTTCAGCAGGGTAACCTGACAGATTATTCAACCATTGACTTTTGGGGGGTTCACTTACTTATGTCGTCTCTTCGTCTGACAAACTTCAGCGTCGCATCATTAACATCGTACTGTCCGCTGCTTTGGTTGTCTTGCATCCTGACGAAGGCTCCTCGTTCAGTTTGTTTAGAGTAATTGAAAGTATCAATGAGTAAATTCGAAAGTGGGCCGATATTTATTTGTGAAGTGAACCAATAACGCGATCGCTTTCAGTTCAGAAAACACGAAAGCGAAACTACACTTAGACTTTCCGAAACAAAAACATTATTTCTTAATTACAGATGAATGTGTACTTACACAATAAGCAAATTATCCATTAGGCGAATACATATTTAAGGATCGTTTATTCTTCTTCAGAATTGGCCCGCTGTCAATACAACGTGATGCCCTTTAACTTTCTCTTTCTTCAGCACTTCCGAGAAATCACACTCTTTCTGAAAAGTGCTCTTTGAATGTTTGAGATGTTTACTGTGCTCTGCCCTGCTGGCTTGTTTTCTAGCATGGATATAATCGTGCCAGGTTCGGTCTTGAGTTTGCAGTCACACAGAGAAAGCGTGAACACGTCGGTTTGAGTGTCATTTGCTTCGCTGAGATATGGGGAGAATCTACCAAGTGTTTGTGATCGGAATGCAAGGTGAGAAGAAAACGATAGACGTCGCCAGCTCGGAGGAAGAGTTCAATAACACGACGGTGGCGGAATTAAAACAAAAGATAGGCGAGAAACTGCCACAGGAGGCATCAGGTAGGGTACTGTGAGCACTAAAAGCACACCTTTAATTGACTACATTGACTGTACACAACTGTTCTGTGTAATTAATTGTTGGCTCATAATTCTTTCAGACCCGTCTGCATTAAGATTGCTCTACACCAGCAAACAACTAAATGACTCCGACAAGCTCTCTGACCACGGGGTGAAGGATAAAGCCACGATCTGCATCATCATTCGGCTTCCGGGTGGAAGATAGACCAGAGCTCTCCAGGCTCATCATCAACAAAATCCCATCTGAGACTGAGGAAACATTGTAATACTATAACCGTTTCTAAATGTAGGACTATCAACAATCACATCTAACAGGTGTAAATCTGGATTTTTACACATCTTGAGCAAGAAAACATTTTATTGATTCTGTCTTTATAAAGCATTATAAAATTACCTGAATACCATTAAACGAATTTTTCTCATTCATTTTGTGTAGTTTTCACCCTTTTGTATATATATATATATATGGAATTAAATAAATGTTTTTTTTGGAAAAATATTTCTCAGCAGTGTTGCATGTGTCTCACTCATTTCACTGATATAATGAGCTGAAGTTGAAAATAATAATCATAAATCTATTAATATAAATTAATAGATTTATCAAGTCTATATATGGGAACTGGTTTTACAAATGGTAGTCAGTAAGAGCAGAAAAACACTGGCGCAGGTTTCGGTATTGTTTCGGTCGCTAATTGGGTATTGCTCCCGAATAAAACAGGGCTGACACCTTCTTAAAGATGTGCTTTAGAGTCGTTACTGGAGTGTGTTTTAGCTCTGACTGAAATCCGCACCCGTGAAGAGGACGGCTATTAATTAATAAGGTACGTCTTTCTATTTGAGGCTGAGATATCGCTTTGGGAAATAAGCGCTCTTTTACACTTATCAGTGTATATTCTCATTCAGAACACTGTAAATATCCTGCCCATGTTCTAGCGAGGACGTTCTTTCTTCGTAATGAAAGCTAATTATTTCTTCATTGGATATGTTTTCTCTTTTGCTTTCATTTCTAGAGTGATGTCGTAAACGACGCACTGAGACGATTCATGTTCAGATTGCGATTAAAAGTTGTAAACTTTTAAACTTAGCTATAGTTACGAAACCTTGAACCCTCGAAATGCATTAGGTTAATCTTTATTCCTATCGTTGTTTATTCCCGAGCTGTATGTGAGGTAAGTGTTCTTTCAGTTTTGTTCTCGGTGCGTTGTTTAATATCGGCAATTCATAAAGATCATAGCTTTATCTTTATAGACAACACGATCTATTGAAAGTGCTTAAAAGGAACAATTTAATGACGTTTGATTTTGCCTACTGTTAATACACAGAAATGTGTAAGGCGTGAATATGATACGCATTGGCTAGGATGATAGATTTGCACGCTAACAAACTGCGTGTCATATGCACGCGAAAACTATTAGGATAATCGGGTGACCAAAATTCAAGGACAATGTCAATGTTAAATTGATGTCCAATACCGACGTCACCTGACCTTGATATTTTGTTGTTTTTAGGTTGTGTAACCAAAATCCTTTTCTAATTCCTCTCTGTAGATGAAATGGAGACCAAAGGAGACACAGCTGTGATGAAGCAGTAAGTCTATTTCTCATTTATTTTACTAGACCAACCTAAAACATGACACAACTCTCATGCTGATTTTTACTGATGGTGCATGCAGTAACTTTCTAATGTATACCTGTAAATATCTGAAGAAATATCCACCTGGGCTCAAAACGGAAAAGACGTTCCTCATGGCCCCTCTCCAGGGAAAGGTAGGTGTTTCTGATCATCTTCTTAGACATTATGTAGACATGATGTAACTGTGATTTTGCTCATGTCCAATGACAGCATTTGCTTCAGCGAGGCTCGCTCCCAAATGCCGCAGGCTGTAGCTTCAGGTAAACCCCGCACACTTCACCACTGTACATCCGTCAAACGGCTGGGTTTTTTACATATTCTGCATGAGAAAAATATTGTAATGGTTGGGAGGGAAAACACATAATGTAGGATTACTGATTGTATAAGTGACACACGTTCACAGGATCAGTTGTTTTATACCCTACAGAAACATGCATGCCTATTAGATTCAGTTTGAAGATAATTGAATCTAAATGTGGCACTGATAGGTTTGAATAGGAGTTGCGACATGAATGACTTTGTCTCTGTGCAGGTGCAGTAAATCAGATGGAAAAGGACATTGAAAGGATGAACATAAAGGATCCAGTCGATGGATCATCAGCCTCTCACACTCTGAACGAAAGACGACCCGCAGAGCCGACACCAACAAACCACCATCCTGCTCAGGGATACCCTCTCCAAACATCAGAGGGATATAATAAAGGTCCTTTAAATATGAAACCAACTCCTTTAAATATTGAATTACTAGGGTAGCGGAACAAATATTTGAATACTCATTGATTTTAGGAAAAAAATCTTTACATTTGAATGCGAAAAAAGTTTTTGGGTGTGAATCAAAATTCAGGTGTGCTGAAAACGAGATCATCAGTGTGGACAAGATGTGGTGTACGTCAAATCTGAAACCACACGTATGGTTCTTTCACGTCCAACTGCACGTCAAGCTTTTAAATAAGAAAGTAGCCTATACACATGCGCACAGTCAGTGCTGGGTTTTGTCTTTGGAAGAGGGTGCATAATATTTTGTTTCATGCGCACTCTTGTGGTCTCAGGAGAGAATTTATTTGTGCATCCCAAAAAACAATGTACACGAACTAAATTGGATATTGGTACAGTCAACGAAATAAAGCAATAACAAATATCGTCGTGGTGTTTATGAAATGGAGAGAGCTTCATGAAATCCTCAGCCTGGACAGAGACTCCTCTCTCGCGTGTGAAAATCTCCCAGTGTTCAACACTGCATCATCAAACTTCACCTCTGTTATTGTTTTGAAAATGCGACCTCTAGTGGTGAAAACTTACATACTTGCCTTTAAGCCTTTTAAATTTGAACATAATTTGAATTTTGATAACATATAAGTAGAAAATTCAAATTAAGTTAGCTTTTTGTCATTCTGACAGCTCAGCTCTGACTGCACAGTAACTGTAAAGATGACCAGGATCTTAACGGTAAAGTCTGTTAAACGGCATCTCTTTCTTGTGTTTAGCCCCGTACAGAGGTTTGCTCAATCAAGGAGCCACCTGTTATCTGAACGCGACCCTGCAGGTGCTCTTCATGACCCAAGCGTTCAGAGAAGGAGTGCTGCGGTTGGTTTGCTCGTCATGGTTTTTACTTTGTGTCAATGGCGAGTGGCTCAGACCGAAGCCTTGTTTCATTTTTAGAGCTCCTGGAGACACAAGTGAGAGATTAGAGTCAGCTTTAAAGGAACTATTCGAAGAGCTCAGCAAACCGGCCGGAGGTGCTCCGAGCGTCTCAACCACAGGAGTAATCCAGGCTCTTGGGATAGAGAGAGGTGGGCATCATTTCATGAAATCCTGTCTTATAACTGCACTATTTGGGTGTATAAAGTCTTTTCTGGTTCATTTCAGTTTGGGAGCAGCAGGACGCTGTGGAATACTTCCTAGATATCCTGGAGAAAGTAGGCCTTAATTTAGCTGAGGTAGCTTATTTCTCTTCCTTTTCCTTCAGCATGGAACAGTGGAAAACAATACGAGTGTTTGCTTGTTAAGTGTGTGGGACTCTTTTACCTGAAACAGGTCTTTAGAGGAACCATGAGGAACCTCAGAAGATGTTCAGAAAATCACGAGTCCCATGATGACAGCGACTTCAAATCAATCCAGATCGCTCTCTACAGCAGAGATGGGCTGTGCAGACTAGTGAGGGAACGTCTCTGTCCTTCTGTGTTCAGGGTTATCGGGTTAATGACACAATACAAAAATACAATTATTTTTGCGTTTCACAAACGCAGTTACCTGCAGTGTTATATTTTACTCAGTGGCGGGATGCAAAAAAAAAGGGTTGCGTACAGGTCATCACAAGCTTTTCTATTCTGACCCCAGGAAGATGGAGTTGGATCATATTTTGCGTCTACAAAATTAGTTGGAGACGACCAGATGTACTGTGAAGACTGCGATGAGAAAAGGGACACAACATGGGTAAAAGGAATTTATTTCTATTTAAAGTTTAAAAGCCAATTTGGTAACTGACCAGCTCTTACTATTAACCACTTCCTTATCTGGTTAGCATTTATGAGTGTCAGCCAGAGTCAACTCGGCCTAAAGGGTGACCTCCTGTGTTTTCAGAGTAGAGCACTGGATTCAGCTTGTGTTGTCTTTCAGATGCCAGCAGCTAACCGTGTCACTGTTTTACCCAGAGCTGTGAACTTCACGAGTATCCAGCAGTCCTGGCGCTGCACCTGAAGAGGTTCGTGTACGACTACTGGTCAGGCAGGTTTGTGAAGAACAACTGCCCCATGGATATACCGCTCCTTTTACCTCTTGGGGTACGTAAGCTCAATAAACGCTTGGCTGGGCTACAGTCGCGCGTGTGAATGGCAGTGACGCCCTGCTGCTGTTGTTTCAGGAGCAGGAGTACCTTCTCTATGCCGTGGTCAACCACAGAGGGAGCCGTTACGGAGGTCACTACACCGCTGATATACGACCTCCTGGAGGCGACAAGTGGTACTGTTTCGACGACAGTCGGGTCAAACAGGTAACGTCTTATTACTGTTATTAAATTGAAGATTTGAGGCTTTGTTTCAGCTGTGCTCTCGTGATTTTCTTCAGACGGATGAGAGTAAACTGAAAGGGTAAGTGCGAGAAACATCAAATTGAAACGATGTTAATTACACATCAACTCACAAAGTAACTAGTTTTGAATCTTTTATTATAGATCTAGCGAAGCTTACTTGCTGTTGTACCAGAAGAGTGAGTACATTCTCAAGTACACTTAATCATAGATTCTCTTGTGTTCAACAACAAAAACACTAATGAACAGTGACATTAAAAGATTTTAAAGGACCCCCTTTATTTTATGTGTAGGTTACACTTATTTGTTTACAAACAAGCCTCGCACTCAACAGGAAGTCAGCTATTAAAGGATTAGTTTACTTCCAGAATAGACATGTCCTAGTAATGAACCCTTTGTCATCCAAGTCTCAAGTGGAAAAAATGTAAGCTTTTTGATGAAAACAGTCCAGGATTTCTGCCCTTGTAATGGTAGGAATAAGGGTTTTATCTAGTTAAATGATGAAAAATGTCTCCTCCAGCTTCAAACTCTCCTGACATCATAGTTTGTCTTTGCACATTCACTGGGTTGGTGTCTCTGTCTACATCACGTTTGTGTGATTACATAATGCGTGGATCGAGCTACTCTAAAATGAGCATTAGTGGTTAAAAAGTATCCATCCATCCATGTCTTGGCTAGATAAGGCTAGGCTGGGATCACTTGGAGCTCTTTGAAGCTGCATTAAAATTGTGTTTTTAACCTTCTACCTGTTGGTCCCCATTGAGATCCACTATATGGAGAACATTTCCTCACAAACATCATTTCTTTTCCTCTGAAGAAAGAAAAGCACAAACATCTTGGATGACATTGGGCATTGGATGACATCTTTTAAGTGTTTCGTTTAAATACAGCTGGGCAGGAGAATCTTCTGAACGTCCCTGAATTTGCTGCAGTGACTGTACATTATCACATGACACTGGATGCATGAAACTAGTGTTTGTGTTCTTCACAGTGGATAGTCCTCCAGATTCTGAGAGGAGAAAGGACACCCAGTTTTCCCACACTGATCTGACAGACCCCAGATCTGGACAGCTGCTGCCGGTGCTATCAGAGCCAGAGAAGAGCACAGCACCACGTGAGTCAGTCCCAGCACCACCAGCAGCTCTGAAGGACCTGAAGGAGCTCTTAAAGCGCTCATATGTTGCTAAAAAGAGCATTATTTGGTGTAATGTAATGTGTTTATGCGAAAAAACACATTATTTTCCACATGCTGTACATTACTGTTTCTCCTCTAAGCCCCGCCTCCTGAAACGGCTGGATTTGTACAAAGCTCATCGTTCTAAAAAAGCGAGATGTGCTCTGATTGGCCAGCTATCCAGCTGTTCCGCCCCTTACCATAACGCGATGCTGCGTCCCGGCGCAGAAAAAATAAGAATATCTGTTTGGTTTTGAAACTTTAATCTTGTACCTTCAGGTATCTTATCTCTGCACTAACAGCTCGTAACACTCCACAGAGAAAGAAACACCTGCAATCACATCAAATGATTTAACTCTGATTGTATTTGGTAACCTGTAACAAAGTTGTATTTGTGTCTGATCTTTCTGCTTTTATAGCTTCGTCAGTTGATCGGGTGGAGGATGTGAAAGAAGAGCCCAAAACAGAAAGTGCTGAAGCAGGAGAAGCAGAGGTGATGCAGTCTGAGCTGATTATCATTTAAAAGAAATGCAGTTCAGTCACAGTTATTCAGAAACGACTGCGAATAATCCTTTCTGTCTTTTATCCTTCTTTCAGCAGTGTGGCAGAGCTCATAATAAACCACAGCTGGGAGGTAAGGAATAATGCAAACGGACAAATTATTTTATTTTATGAGCAATGCTAATGAAGATAATTTCTTTGCAGTGGATTCTAAAGAACCTGAAAGAATACAGACAATGTTTTATTTTTAATTAAATTGTTAAAAAAAAAATTCTAGTACAAATATCTAAAACTTCTTGAATCTAGATGCATTTACATGAGAAGCGAAAGGACTTAGTTTGTGCAAATATTTCTTGTGTTTTCCGAATAAGATCTTAAACACTTCATAAGCACTAGTGTTTGATGGAGATGGACTCGTGGATGAATGTGTTTGATCTCATGTGCTCTGGATGTATTTCCTCAGTGTCTGCTGTGACGGGCCGTCTGAGGATCCTCGTTCTGGGCCGGCCAGAGACTGATAAAAACACTCTGGCACAGATGATCGCCAGTGAAGTTGGGTTCTCCTCTAAATCCCAGCTGCAGCATGCTCGAACCATCAAGGATTGTCTGGACATGTGCAGCCCCGGTCCCCACATGGTCCTCTGGGTCGCCCCATTACAGAAAAACAAGGAAGACATTAAAGCATTTAAAAAAATCAATAGGCTTCTGGGAAGGACAGCCAGGAACTATATGATGATTGTCTTCACTATTAAGGGCCATGCCACTGAAAATATCAAAAATGCAACACAGAAATATGCAGGCATTAAAAACAATCATGTTCTTGACGTTAGCGCACACTTGCGTGTCCAGGTGAAAGAGCTTGTTTCGAAACTGATCAAGACTGTAGATCAGAACAAAACACGCAATATGCCATATTATGACAAGAAACCCTGGAAAATAAAACATAAGAAAACTAAAAACATGAAAACAAGAGAGATAATTCTACACTAATTCAGAAGTAACTGTTGCTCAGAATAATAAAAACAGAGTATTGTGGAGAAAACAGACACAGCTTTGTGTGATCAACTGTAAACGTTTGAATTCGTTAATATCATACAATTGTGAATTGTATTCATATTTGGGTGTAAGGAACAGCTGATCTGTTGAGTTTATATCATTTCTACTGTGAGACATTCGAATGTAATCCCAAAGTCAGTTTCTCCATGCAGTTGTGGTTGCTCTGGCTCGCTTAACTTCCAGAGATACCGTCACACACGGAGCTGGAGGAATACGTCACTGAATCAGAGATGAACTGACTTTTCAGGGCCGAATCTGAATTTGTGTTACTGAAGCACTGTTTTCTTGTTCATCACTGTAAAGCTGCTCTGACACCCTCTGCTAATTGTGCGATGCCTATATGCTGACAACCACTTAATGTGGGATCAATTAAGACCATTATCTTAAAACTATCTTTTTAACTATCTTAAAACTTATTTTAGATCAATTTTTAAATCTTAAAATCATTTTAATCAATCAGTTTTTATT
>JAUCMS010000049.1:290996-302915 GCA_032357445.1 Enteromius radiatus
CTTCATTCTGTGTGTTTTATAAGCTTGTTTCCCCATGGAGACCTGACAAATGTCCCCACGAGGTCAAAATTACTGGTTTTCCTATCCTTGTGGGGAC
Organism: Enteromius radiatus; assembly: GCA_032357445.1. NCBI lineage: Eukaryota > Metazoa > Chordata > Actinopteri > Cypriniformes > Cyprinidae > Enteromius > Enteromius radiatus. The sequence continues at coordinate 291,094 of JAUCMS010000049.1, forward strand.
AATAGGTCACATATATAAAAACAAGTACACACACACACACTCTCTCACACACACACGCAGACACACTCTCTCACACACACACACACACGCACACTTACATCATCTCCTGTGGTTGTCCCCAGGGTTTGCGTGTGGGTGTCTCCGCCTCTGCTCCCGTGTTTCCCAGCATGCATCAGGCTGATGTTCTGAACGTGGAGTCAGGCTGCAGTGTGCTGAACCCCTGCGGGTCGAACCCGTGTCCGGCTCACAGCGACTGCAGCGATGACTGGGACGCTCACTCCTGCAGGTGCCACCACGGTCAGTCGCTCAGCTCTGTCATTTCTATCAGTTGTATTTAGTTGTATCTTTTATTTAATTGAAATATTAATTTAGCATTAAGGCTTGTTTTTGTATTTTTACCACACAACAACAGGTTACTACGGCAACAACTGCAGCGACGCCTGCGCTCTGAACCCCTGCGAGCACCAATCAGCATGCAGCAGGAAGTCAAGCTCTGCCCACGGATACACATGTACCTGTCCCAGCAGCTACTTCGGCCAGTACTGCGAGAAAAAGTATGAGTGTTTCCTGATGCGCGAGAGATTCACGCACTGTGATGAAGTGTGCGCTGACACAAGTGTGTGTGTGTGTGTGTGTGTGTTCAGGACGGATCTGCCGTGTCCCCGTGGATGGTGGGGTGATAAGTCATGTGGTCCGTGTAACTGTGACACGGCTAAAGGATTTGACGCAGACTGTAACAAGACCAGCGGAGCGTGTCGCTGCAAGGTATCATCCATCACTGTGTCTTTACTTTACAAAATGTTTATTACATCAGTTGTTTATATTTGATTAATTTTATTAGATTATATATTTTTATATAATATTTAGATTTGAAATTATTTGTATTCATTTTTTTATTATTATAAACAATAATCAAGTATTTTTTGCTTTTATTAACTGTATAATAAATGTGTGTGTTCAGGACAATCACTTCCGGCTAGCGGCGAGCGAGGTGTGTGTGTTGTGTGACTGTTACGCCGTGGGCTCGTTCTCACGCGCCTGTGACCGGGTCAGCGGCCAGTGTCCGTGTAAGCCGGGCGTCATCGGGCGGCAGTGTGACCGCTGTGATAACCCCTTTGCCGAGGTGTCGTCCAGCGGCTGTGAAGGTCAGAGCCTCAAACACACAGTCAGGCTGTTGTGTGTGTGTGTCCATGACCCCTCTGTAACACGTGTGTGTGTGTGTGTGTGTGCAGTGATCTACGACAGCTGTCCGCAGGCCATCGAAGCAGGAATCTGGTGGCCACGCACCAAGTTCGGTTTACCGGCCGCTGTCTCGTGTCCGAAAGGATCCCTCGGTACCAAACCAACATCTCACAATCTTATTCTAACATCATTAATACATTACGAATGGTCCTTTTATCAGATTCAATGTAAATTATGTAAGTGGATTAAATAATACACTTGAAAATCAAGAGATATTTCAAGAAATACAGGACTTTATTTGAAGCTTTCCACTAGATCTATATGAAAAAAAAGTACAAAGCGCTATTTTTACTTTTTATTTCCATGTTATTCAACCGTTTAAATAAATTGTCATTTACCTTGTGTTAAAAATATTGTAGTGAATTTGCATTCATTATTAGTTACGTTTAATTTGAGCAAAATCTGAAGTTTAAAAAAATTATAGATCTGCACGAAACAACAAACCTATAAAGAATATAAAGGTATTTCAAATAAAACGTGTACAATTTAATTTAATCTAGTTTTACATGGACTTCATGTTCTAATAGCATTGTGTTTGTGCGCAGGAACTGCGATCCGTCACTGCGACGAGCACAAGGGCTGGCTGTCGCCAAACCTCTTCAACTGCATGTCTGTGAACTTCAGTAAACTCAAGACACTGGTAAGAATCTCACGCAAACCTCACGATAAAGCGTGATCTGCATATCCTCACGTGTGTTTTCATGCGTGCAGTCGGACCGCTTGGCGCGTAACGCGTCTCTGATGGATTCCAGTAACGTCCAGCAGACGGCGGCGCTGCTGTGTAACGCCACGAAAAACGCGAGACAGTTCTACGGCAGCGACGTGAAGATCGCGTATCACCTGATGCGCGCAATGCTGCAGCACGAGAGCAGCCAGCAGGGCTTCAACCTCACCGCCACGCAGGACGTCTTGTTTAACGAGGTACGGATGCACAGCTGCAGCGCTAACATGCTACGATAAATATGTCACGCAATTTACTGTGCATTTCAGTTACCTCATAATTTAAATAGCGCAAAAAAATCATGCATTATGCATAATTAGTTGTTTTCATTAGCAAAACTAGTTTACATGTTAAAAATAAAAAATTGCAAGCAGTTACAAACTATGTTGTAATACGACTAAAATTTATGATGTAAATGATAATGTATCATTTTTTTGACTGTAAAAAAATGTGTAGCTTTTATTTGAACACCAAATTTATGGGACTACTAGATGCATTTTAAAAAGTACCGACGTAGTTACAAACGTTTGACTTTTGGCAGCACCTGATGCACGTGGGCAGCGCTATACTGTCGGCAGAAACACGTGGACACTGGGAGATCATCCAGCAGACGGAGGGCGGCACGGCCACACTGCTGCGACAGTTTGAGGAGTATACGAACACGCTCGCGCAAAACATGAGGAAGACCTACCTGAGCCCCTTCACCATCGTCACGCCCAACATCGGTCGGTTCTTTCATTCCTTCACAGATTTACATGCACACACCCTCCAGCTGTACAAAATGATTGACATGCCAAGAGTGTTTCTGATTGGCCAAAGATCAGCAGACCACGCCCACAACCTCTTTAGACAGTCATAGCGATGCATGTCACATCACAACATTTCATTTTATGTACGAAAAAGTCATTTTAACTTTTACGTCTGTCTACACAAAAACAATATGATGAATCTATAAATTACTGAAGTTAGCTACAAAGAAGTATGATTTAATTGCACTTCTTTTGTTGCTTACTTTGTTTTAATTGTTTTATTTTGGTTGAAATATGTTTTAAATATCTATTATTGCAGTCATCTCCATCGATCGTTTGGAGAAGATGAATTTTCCTGGCGCTAAACTGCCGCGTTATGAGTCCCTGCGCGGGCCACGCCCCCTCGACCTGGAGACGGCCGTCACTCTTCCCGACTCTGTCTTCATCCCCGCCCTCGAGGGCAAAGGTCAGCGGCACCACAGCGAGCCAATCGCAGAGTCAGGGAGAAATAACACAACCAATCGGAAGAAACGGCACCCGGACGAGCGCGAGCAGGACGCCATCGCCAGCGTCATCATCTTCCACAGCCTAGCTATGCTGCTGCCGGAGCGATACGACACAGACAAGAGGAGCCTCAGGTGAGACCAGACTAGACTAGACCAAACCATACTATGTTAGACTATATCAGAATAGACCAGACCAGACATTCACAGACTCACTGACTGATCTACTGCTGTGTGTGTGTTTTCAGGGTTCCCAAGCGTCCGGTCATCAACACACCTGTGGTCAGTATAACGGTTCATGATAACGAGGAGCTGCTGCAGCACACGCTGGATAAACCCATCACAGTGCAGTTCCGTCTGGTGGCCACCGAGGAGCGCTCTAAACCCATCTGTGTGTTCTGGAACCACTCCATAGTGTGAGTACACACTCGTGCGTGTGTGTGTGTGTGTGTGGTGTAGATGTGACAGGGGTGTGTGACTGACTGTGGTGTTGTGTGTGCAGCGCTGGCGGTCCAGGAGGATGGTCTTCTAAGGGTTGTGAGGTGGTCTTCAGGAACAGCACACACATCAGCTGCCAGTGTTATCACATGACCAGCTTCGCAGTGCTCATGGACATCTCACGCCGAGAGGTGACTCCACTCCACCCAACACTGACCTGAGCAGAAGTTAGCTGCCTAGGGTCGGTCTCATGGGGCAACAAAAAACAAAGGTGCTTCACCATGCCATAGAAGAACCTTTTTGTCTAAATGGTTCCATAAAGAACGTTTAACATCTGAAGAAACTATTCCAAAAATGGTTCTTCTATGGCATCGCTGTGAAGAACCTTTTGAAGCACCTTTAAGAAGTGATTTTTGTACCACATAGCAATGCTGTTGTTTCGCTAAACAATGTAGTTCCTCAAAAACAGTTGTGCTTGCAACAAAGCTGTTGCCGAGCAACACACAGAAACAGATGTTGTATGTTTGTCTACAACAGCTTGGAACACGGCTCAACCAATCAGAATCAAGGACCAGAACTATCCGTCTCATGACTCTGAATAACGTGTGTTTCTGCTTCAGAACGGAGAGATCCTGCCGGTGAAGCTGATCACGTGGAGTTCAGTGGGCGTGACGCTGGGCTTCCTCTTCCTCACCATCGTCTTCCTCACCTGTCTGCGGGCGGCGAGCAGCAACAAGACCAGCATTGTCAACAACGGTGCCGCCGCGCTCTTCATCGCACACCTCGTCTTCATCCTGGGCATCAATCAGGCCGATAACCCGGTAACGCCCACTTCCTCACAGAACAGTTCTAGCACTCCATCACGAGCACAATTCATGCCAACGACCCCTAACATATCTGCAAGGATTTACATTAGTGGAAATCTTATTTTTTCAGCTCTTAGATGATGCGTAAGTCTCAGTTTCAAAACAATGTACCCGTATGACTGGTTTTGTGGTCCATATGTTATGAACAGAAGATCTGTGAAGATCTTCAGCCTCCCTGAAGGTGGTGTTTGGGAAGCATTCTTATTGAATGCTTGCTCTCACTCACGATCTCTGCTGACATCTGTATCTCTGCAGTTCCTGTGTACGGTGATGGCCATCCTGCTGCACTTCCTGTGGCTCTGCGTCTTCTCCTGGCTCTTCCTGGAGGGGCTGCACGTCTACCGCATGCTGAGCGAGCTGCGCGACATCAACTACGGCCCCATGCGCTTCTACTACCTGATTGGCTGGGGCGTGCCGGCCTTCATCACGGGTCTGGCGGTGGGGCTGGACCCCGAGGGCTACGGGAACCCGGACTTCTGCTGGCTCTCGCTCTACGACACCCTCATCTGGAGCCTGGCGGGTCCCGTCGCGTTCGTGGTGTTGGTGAGAGCTCAACTCTGGATTTACCTCAGCATCGTGTTTTTTTTATATCTTGAATTAAACCCTGTTATTGCAGGAAGTAGGTCAAATGAGTTCAAAAGACCTAAAGTTCTAAAGCGAGTCTGTTTGTCTCTCAGGTGAATGTGTTCCTGTACATCATGGCGTCGAGAGCCTCGTGTTCGCTCCAGCGGAACAGCTGCGAGAAGAGAGACATGCCAGCGTGAGTCTCCTTCACACTCCTTCAGTCCTGAAGCGTGTGTGTGTGTGTGTGTTTTTTAAAGCGTGTCTGTGTGTGCAGGGCGGGGCTGCGGGCGGCGTGTGCCGTGTTGCTGCTGGTGACGGTAACCTGTCTTTTGGCGTTGCTGTCGGTCAACAGCGACTTGATTCTCTTCCACTATCTGTTCGCCGGATTCTGCTGCGCTCAGGTACCATGAGCTCGTCATGCGCTAGCAGTCACTCAGAACCTCTGACCCTAGCGAGGATTATCACGTGTGTGTTTGTGTTTCAGGGGCCGTTTATCTTCTTCTGCCGTGTGGTGTTCAATAAAGAAGCTAGAGACGCCATGCGCTACTGCTGCGGCAGAAAGCGACCCGATCACATGATCAAGTCCAAACCATCCGTGAGTCTGCAGACTCTGAAGTCTTGTTTATTTTTTGTTCGTATTCATCATCATTTGCTGTCAAAAGGCTTGCTATGAATGCGCAAAACACAGAAAGTCGAACCCGATGCATATTTTTTCACAACAAATGAAAGATTGGCACAAAATGTATTTATTTTTTAACAAGCAAAACTTTTGGTCTCAGTGAACTTTACCCTATTACAAGTGCCTTCTTAAGGTCAAACTTTTATTTAAGTTTGGAAGACATATCAGTGGTTAAAACTATAAATTGTAAATCCAGAGAAACAGAGAACTTTCAAGTAGTCTCCTCATTTTTTCCCATGTTTGTTGATATAAATACTTACTTTCGAGAGATGGACTAAAGGTTTTAAGGTACAGGGTTTGCAGGAAATCCATTGTGTGCTGCTGTTTGTACGAATTGTTTTGAGAAATGCACATACTTCTGTGAAAATATTAATGATGAATAATACATAATTTTTTTATACTTGTGTTTTATTTGAATGAATAATTCTCTTCATCTGTCCGTCAGGCGTTCATCTGTAACAGTAACTTCGTGGACGGAGGTCTTTATCATCTTCCGTTCGCTGAGTCCAGTGTGTCTCTGAACGGAACCCAGAGCAGCAAAACACACCAGAACTACATGCCCTTCAGCCTCCGGTACACACACACACACACACAATGATCCCTAACTAATGAGTGTAATTCAGGTTTTATCAATTACATAAGTCATAATCACCTAATGAAGTGTTGTTGTGTTCCAGCGGAGACGATCTGAACAGCAGTCACCTGAGTCTGAGTGAACACAACACACTCTTCAAAGACAAAGAGCAGCTGGATGGTAAAATCACACACACACACACACACACACACAGACATGTGTGTGTATGTCTGGCCGTGAGCTAAACCCCTCTCTCTCTCCGTGTGTGTGTAGATCAGGACTCAGACTCTGACAGCGATCTCTCGGAGCTGGAGGACGATCAGAGCGGCTCGTATGCGTCCACACACTCCTCCGACAGCGAGGAAGACGAGGGCGAGTTCCCAAAGGAGGAATGCTGGGAGAATCTGGCCACCAGCGGGCCCATCAAACCTCACGGTATGACATCACACAGTTCACACGACTCTGCGCTTCTGTTAGCGCGTCTGACCTCGGTCTGTCTGTCTGTCAGATGTCTGGGAGGGTGAGACGGGAGCCGCAGACGAGCGACTGAAGGTGGAGATGCTGTCCAAACCCGAGGATCATGGGACAGAAAACCTGCTGCTGCTGCTGCCCAGTTTACCAAACACCAGTGCTCCACCACACAAAGGTCTGAACAAATGAAATATGATTACTATAACTATCAATAACTGTGTAATTGTAACTATAATTATAATGTGCAATTTCTGCAGTAATAACTGTGTATTACTACAATTATAAAAGTAACAAAAACTATATAACATCTTAACGTGTGGCCGTGCTGCGCAGGAATTCTGAAGAAGAAGCAGCTGTCGCCCATCGCCGAGAGGAACGCCATCAATCGCATACACAACCAGCTGTCTGGAGACTCCGCCTCCTCACGAGGCCCCTCCTCCAGCGAGGGTCGAGGGGGCGGGGCTAGACAGGATTATCAGAATGGGGCGTCCTCGAGCCGACTGATGAAAATGCTGGACAACGACTCGTCTGAATCCGAGTGAGTCGACCGATCTGTGCTCTCAAAATGATGTTACACAATCGCAATGTTCGTGTTTACGATATTATAATATCTTAGCTGAGTGATAATTAGCTACATTTTGCGATGAAATATAAAACTGATTTGCTACATAGTGTATATTGTTTCTACGAGTACGCAAATAAAAATATATATAGTATTGTGCAAAAGAGAGATGTGCGATAATATAGTTAGGTTTTGCTATATACACATTTATACTATATATCCGACATTATAAATAGAGCTGAGCGATAACAGTTTACATTTTGCTTTATATCCAACTATACTATATATCCAGCTTTCTATATCTAAGCGATAATATAATTACATTTCACGATATATGTAACCATACTGTATATTCAATAGCTGTGCAATAAAATTGTTTATATTTAGCTTATACTACTTAATAGAAAGAGCTGTGCGATAATATAGTTGAAAGTGTACCATATATCCAATTTCATAAATAGGGCTGTGCAGCTTGACATTTTGCTGTATATCCAACTTTACATATAGAGCTAGTAACATATAACAAAATTGTACGAAAAAAGATTTTGAGATGTCAAGATTAAGGTGTCCATGAGTCAGATATCAACAGATGTGTTTTTCTTTGCAGATGCTGATGAGTGACAAGAGAATGATGAGGCGAAGAACAATCGTCCCGTTTCTGTCACTCCGTTTTAGTTTTCCTACACATGACGCGGTTCTCTGTGCCAAACGCCGACGAGAATCTGTCGTTTTTTACGTTTTTGTTTACATACTTGAAGTGAAGCACTTTTTTTTATTTCTTTCGTCCTCTTGTTGCATCGAAACCACATTTTGTAAAGGAGTAAAAAAAAAGAAATATCAGGGAATTTCCTACATGAAGCTAAACTACTGCTGGACTGAGCTGCTGCTGTACGAGCGACCACTGAAGGAAGGAACGGACTCCTGATTCAAGCCTTTCACGGCCGACGCCACTCGCCTTCTCCACCAGCAGGGCCTTTTCTTTCGTACCGTCGGAGGAGAGCCACACTTTTGATACTCGCTGTTTTGTAAATTTTGGGAACATTTTTATACGGACTTTTAAAAAGACTGACGTTTAAAACCTTTTGAAAGAAACCCTTTGTATTTTATAGATTAGCAATGATGTAAATGTGACTTTAAACCTTTGTTCTCAGTGTTGTACAGCTCTTTAACACGTCACGCAAAAAACGCGCTAACCTATCCAAACATTTCTACTGAATCACATCTGCTTCGTTTACGCTTCACCGCGTGAAATTGCAAACGTCAAGATTTATCGCACGATGTGCTGCTTCAATCTTCTGAGACGCTCCAGACGGGTCATTTTTGGACTTTTGATAACAAATCCTGCTGTACAGTTTTATATCCACACGGTTCTTTGCTCTCAGTGCTTTATCATGGAAGTGTGTTTGCGCCACGGTATTAAAAACGCAAAAACTGTAACTTTTCATTCCACCATTCAGACTTTTTTCCTTAGAGTTGCGAGATACAAACACGCATTATAATTGGGATTTTTGTTTTACTTTTTTTCCCCATTTTTTATTCCATGTTTGGGAACAAAACAACAACGACAAAAAACAACTGCGAAATGTGAGGGAAAAAAAGATTAAAAATTCATAATTGTTTTTAAAAAAATGTTTGAATTGAATAGAATTGCGAAAACAACTGCACAACATAAACTCGCAATTGCAAAATATACGCTTGAATTGTGCGAAAAAAAGTTGTAATTTTTTTTTTTCATGTTGGAATAAAAAAACAAAACAGTTGTGAAATATAAATCTAGAAAAAAGTAAAATTGCGTGATGCAGTTTACAACTCAAACTTTTGTGGGAAAGTCAGAACTGCATAACATAAACTCACCATTCTGAGAAAAAAGTTTGATTTGTGAAACGTAAACTCGCAATTGCAAGTAAAAGTCTTGGATTTAAATTTCTTTTCATTTTAATTTTATTTTTTCAGTGGTGGATGCTAAAAAGAATTGTGAGGTTTAATTCAGAACTAAATCGTGTGAAGGTGTGAAATTGCGACTCTGAATTTGACAGTTGGAGTTTTATATTTTTCGTTCTGTGGCAGAAACGAGCTTCCATGAATTATACCTGTATTTCTGTGTATGACTGGAATCAGTTTGGGCTGGAAACTCTTTGTAAAAAACACACTGACTTGAAGTAAATCTGCTGTTTTTAATGTGTGGCGTGTCTGTTGTGGTGTTGTGTGGTTCCTCTGGAGTCTGAGATGCTGTGTTTAAGGGTTGTTCTGGGTTTCCGTGTCTCTCCCGGCGGTTCTCCAGCGGCTCCAGATGCTCGTCTCCGGCTCGTCTCTCACACTCTGAGCAGATGTTCTGTCTCTGAGCATCTGGATGCGTCTCTGGGCGTCTGCGGTGAGAGCGTGATCTGGACCCAGGTGACGCCTGTAAGCTGAACACCAGGGGCAGAAACAGAAAAAAAAAAAAAAGATATATATATATATATCTCTCTTAAACTTCAACATTTTTCCTTTCATCAAAAATGATAAGACATTTTCAGTTAAATTACTTTTCTCCCAAAAGCTTTTTTCTTCAAAAAGTGTTTACTCTAAATGTCTAGACACAAGAGAAACAATATGTATCTAACCTCAGCCACCAGGTGTCGCTATAGCATTACACTCTCTTATCCTTCAATAAGATGTTTACAAGAAGGTTTTGCACATCATAAGACGAAATCAGATTACACGTGTCATATGGCTTTTGTTGTCATATGTAACCTGAATTATAACTTTATTATAAGTTAATATGTTTTTGAATAGAAAACAATCTTTTGATAAAAGAACAAAATGAAAAAGGTTTGATTTTAAACACTTCCCTTCAGGCTCATGGTTCTGTGTGTGTGACAGAGAGAGAGTGTGTGTTACATTTCTCCACGTCCAGCAGAATGCGCAGTGCCTCCTTATCCATGGCGGCCCTCAGCGGCAGCGGCACCTGCACACACACACACACACACACAGCTGAGCTCTTCAGTGTTAGTGATGCTGAGGCTCCTGCTCTACACACACACACACACACACACACATATCCACACTCTCTCACACACACACACACACACTCACGGTGGATCTCAGCTGTAGCTCCTGCTCTGTCATCTCTCCTCTGTGCTCGGGGTCATCGGTGTTGAGCTGGGCTCCGACTCCTCTGCGGGCCACCAAGCGCCGCTTACTGATGGACACACAAGGGTCCTGCGCTGACCCCTGACAACATTCAGGATCAGGTGACTCATCTCACTTCAGTGCTGGGTTTTCTAAGCTGAATTAGATTGGATCACACTGATCCAGATCTGGACTAAAGTGCTTTACAAATTCAGATTTTGTGGCGACTGTGCTTTAAAAGTAAATTATTATAATCTTAAAAAGTTTGACAGTAATCAGTATTAAGGTGACCACCTCATTAACAGCTGAAAACAGACATTTAGAAAAGTAATAATAATAAAAAAATCATCAAATGAAATCAGTTACATTAATAAAGTAACTGAAACAGTTACACTAGGTAACTTGTAATCTGAAACCTTCCCAAAAAATACCTTCTGATCTTCATCGCGAGGTGAAACCTGCACGAACCTCACGTGACCTTTCTTCTGTCCTGACCTGTGTGTGAACACACGCTCGTTTAATGTGTGACTGGACTGATTAATCATCTTAAAGTTGAGATATTGATGGACTCACGCTTCAGGCGTCTGAGGATCTACTGGAGTCGCCATTTTCACCTGAAAATACCACAAATACCTCAGTATCAGTAGTGGTGTGATCGATATTTAAATGAAAACAACAGAAGTCGTATGCCAACTTTTTTCAATGGAAAGCTTGAAAAGTCGCTAGATGACGTCATGCGTCAATTTGCATATTCATTACGTCAGTGCGTCATATTATCTTGCTTCTCTGTAGCCACATAATGTATTTTAATACAGCCAAATTCTCAATGTAAATGTTTCCAATGATATATTCAATGGTTTCTGTTGTCAGAAAAACATGAAATAGTGACTGAAATGCACCCCATTATTAGGCCTACTAACTTTACTTTACAAGATGTTAATCTGGATTAAGATCCTGATTTATAAACAAGTCCGTTATTGTCGTCACGCTCCACTTACTGCGCACGCGCGACTGGTGAAATCTTGGAAATTGTTTAATTATAAAAAAGAGCTATATATTTTAGTAAAAGTAGTCAAATTAAATCAGAAATAATAATAAAGTAATATGAACCTCGCATATGAATTTTATTTCGTTAAAAGGGCTATTTCACTAAATCTTTAGAGATTACCTCAGCGACAATGAATCATAATCTAGCCTGCTAGTTAAGAGTTTAACCAGCTAAACATTTACTGTAGTGGCATATCTTTGTACAGATTCTTATACCTCTTTTGCAGTTAGTCCAACAACCAGTATTTGTAAAAAACGCGAGTAAAACCGAGTCTTCCACTAAAAGAGTTTACAG
>JAUCMS010000049.1:310204-322684 GCA_032357445.1 Enteromius radiatus
AACACTAAAACACTGGATAAACCCACTGTACAAACACTAAAACACTGGATAAAAACACTGTACAAACACTGGATAAACCCACTGTACAAACACTGGATAAAACCACTGTACAAACACTGGATAAAACCACTGTACAAACACTGGATAAAACCACTGTACAAACACTAAAACACTGGATAAACCCACTGTACAAACACTGGATAAACCCACTGTACAAACACTAAAACACTGGATAAAACCACTGTACAAACACTAAAACACTGGATAAAAACACTGTACAAACACTGGATAAAAACACTGTACAAACACTGGATAAACACTAAAACACTGCATAAACCCACTGTACAAACACTGGATAAACACTGGATAAACACTAAAACACTGCATAAACCCACTGTACAAACACTGGATAGAACCACTGTACAAACACTAAAACACTGCATAAGCACTGGATAAACACTAAAACACTGGATAAACCCACTGTACAAACACTGGATAAAACCACTGTACAAAAACATTTAAAATAATCAGCTTTAATTTAATATTTAATTCAAATTTGTTTTATTTTTCAAATCAATGGTCAATTAAATTTCGAAATCTGATACATTTTCTCATCAATTAAAATAAATGAATGCAACTTTGCAAAACAATAAGAAAATATGACATTATGACAAAAATGACTGATTAAGCGTTGAATAAAAGTGAATACATTAAAGAATACATCACTCTAAATTAAATTAAACATTGAATTATTAACTATTAAAACATTATTTCCAGAGATCAGATTTTCACATTAAAGATAGAGTAATATAAAAAAACTTAATAACAATTTGAACAATTTTTCAACTGAATTGTCAAATACGTTTTTAATGCTTGATCAACTAAATGGTCATAAAACATAATAAAGATATAATTTGTTAGGTCACTGGATAAAAAAAGATCCTGAACTGTTAATAGGCTGCATATATATTAATTCCAGACACGAGCTGTGTGAAATCTCTCCTGATACAGCAGTGTCTGTTCATGAAATATTAGACACGGCGGGTCAAAGTTGGTCTGTATGATTAATCCGCAGCGGGAGTGAGAATAAAGAGTGCTAGCACACGAGCACAATAGAGCCAGTCAGCGCCGTCTCTGACACAAGAGCCACAGAGTCTCTCTGGAACAAACACGGCTAACAAACTTCTGATTCAAACACATCAAACATGCTAACGTGTGCAGGAATCTCACTGCCCTCCGCCAGCGCTAATTAACGTCCCGGCGCTAATGTGAGTGCGCTCGGACCGAGAACAGCCGGGGTTCATTTGAGCACAGATGTGATTCTAGCAGAGGAGTGCCATGAAGAAGAACCTGACCCGAGTCTGACCTCCATCTGAATCCAGTCTGGATCAGAGTCTGATCTGACTTTCCCTGAAGAGATGCCAGTCCGATCCACGACCTTAACGAGTCCAAACTGGTTTGACTCTGATTTGAGCCCAATTCGATTAGATCCCGTTCACACAGGAATGCGCTATCAATCCTGACTCAATAACTAATCTAAAACTGATCAGAGTTTAATAGCAGATCTGTTTTTATACTAAGTGGAGTCTGACACGAAACTGATTCGACTCTGATTTAAGTCCCATTTGAGGTTAATTCTGATTAAGATCTGAATCAGAGTCTGATCGGAGTCTCATCTACGGTACAGAAGATTCAAAATAGATCTGAAATCAATGTCTGATTTGACGCAAATTTGGAGTTTAATACAAAACTGATTTGAGTGTTGAGATAAACTGAGCCTGATTTACAGCCGAGTCTGATATGAATCTGATCTCATCCTGATTTAAAACACCGATCATCAACAGTGTGTGTTTAGAGCCTGATCTAAGAGATCTGAACCTGAGTCCAATTCAAGCTCTCCTCAGTCATAACAACAAACAAACTAATGAAAGAAAGGAATTCAGCCATGACCAAATGTACCAAGTATTTATAGGAGGCTCCCGGGACACAGTTTTCCCATCGCCATGGAGACACACACATCACCATAGCAGCTCTTTTTTCCACTGGTGGTCATGTGAAGTGCACCAGACCCACAGATCAGGGTTATATAAACACCCGGGCCCTCATTCATCAACGGTGCGTACACACCGATGTGTCTTAACTGCTACTGCTACGCAGGAACTCGAAACACGCTCACGCTGAGAACCCAGTGATACTACAGAAAGAAAATGCTGCCGCATGTGTCCCGCGTCCTGTAGCTGCAAACACTCAGGGATTTCATATTTCAAGCTAAGCATTTGCACAATTAGCGACTGAATTAACACTGATGTTTTTCGTACTTGCGTTCTAAATCTCATCTCAGAGAATCGTATTTGGTGTGCTTGAGAAAACCTGCCGCTAACACTGATTTTACAGATTCATTCGAATTTATTGTTTTGCCAATTTTATTATTTTTGAAATAGAGAAAACAGGATTTTGAATAGAAATACTGAAAAGTGTTAGAATTAGACACTAACAATACGCTAATAATAAACGTAAAAAGAAAAGCACACATGATTAAGCACGTGAAATGCTCATATCACAGGACGTGCTTTAGTGTTGACAGATGTGTGTGGGCAGTGGATTAGGAAAAATGAGGAGGAAGATGGGAGTGAACATCTGTAAAGGAACACGCCACTTTTTAAAAAAAATAGGCTCATTTTATAGTTTAGAGTTTCTGAATCCATTCATCTGATCTCTGGGTCTGGCGCTAGCACTGTTAGCTGTAGCTTAGCATAGATCATTGAATCTGATTAGACCATTAGCATCTCCCTCAAACATGAGCAAAGAGTTTTGGTATTTAAAACTTGACTCTTTTGTAGTTACTTCGTTTACTAAGAATAATGGAAAATGAACAGTTGTGATTTTCTGGGCTGATAGAACTAGGAACTATACTCTCATTCCGGCGTAATAATCAAGCAACTCTGCCGTACCATAACCGCAGCAGGCGCAGTGATATCACGCTGCACCTGAAAACGATGGGAACTACTATTAGTTCCTTTTTCCTTGATTATTACGCCAGAATAAGAGTATAGTTCCTAGAAAATCACAACTTCCGCCAGTCTTTGTACACGATGTAACTACAGAAGAGTCAAGTTTAAATAGAAAAAATATTGTTACTCTTTGCTCATTTATGAGCGAGAGATGCTAACGGTCTAAGCTACAGCTAACAGTGCTAGCGCCAGACCCAGAGATCAGCTGAATGGATTCAAAAACGATAAAGCTCTAAAATGGGCCTATTTTCGAAAATAGTGTTGTTACTTTATCTTGAGCGCTGCCTTTTCAGAATGTTGTTTCATGAAAGTCAAACGTTTCACGTTAGCATAGAACAAATAACAAAGTAAAAGCAATGCAATCAAATAAAACCCTGTTAAGTTTTTTTTTTTTTTAAATCAAGATTTACATTTTTTTGCCAAATCAGGCAGCCGTACCTGCAGCAGCGCGTGATGTAGTGTGATCTCCAGCTCGGCCAATCGCTGCGCGGGATCCTCACACTCCTGTATCTCCAGGTCCTCGAGCGGAACCGTGTCCCAGCGCCCGCAGTGCGCCGCCAGCTGATGAACCAGCTCGTACTGCCCTGGCAGAGCCAAGCTCAAGCGCGTCTGACGGCCATGTGTGAAGCACAGCTTCCTCCTCCGGCAGGCCCCGCCCTCCTGCCCACAGGCTCCGCCCACCTCCGAGCCCAGGGGGAGGAGCCTCTCTCCCAGCAGGCAGTTGAGCAGCTGGTATCGGGCCGAGCAGTCCTGGCCCAGGATGAGGATGTAGGGGGCGCTACCGACCACATTCTGCAGATAGTCCTCCTCGTGACGCGGGAGCGAGATGCAGCTGAGCTGACCTGAGACACACAGAGAAACACAGAGACGTGCTGTTAACGAATTTCACAAACTTGGACTGGGGTTTAAAAGCGCAATGTAATTCGCTATATGCACTACAACACAATACAGCTTCACTGCAAACAAAAGGCTGAAATTCTCTCCAGAAATGATTCGCACAGATACGAACAAGCACTGTTTATACTACACACATACTATTTTTATATTAACTATTTATTAAATAATATCATTTAATTTACAACAACAGCCATCAAAAGAAGTCGCTCTGACTCATAAACATGAGTTTTTACCGAAGGTTAATGAACTAAAGACTGCCCGTTATATTTCCCCAGAACTAATCTTGTGTTCACCCACAGCGTCTAGTGATGATCAGACAGAAGACGGATGTAAGGATGAGTGCTTCACAGAATAAACGCCAGTGAAAGCTTGTGAAGGTAGAAAGAGTAATATTCTGCAACGGAAAAAGACAAATCTAAAGACAGAAGATGCAAACAACAGCTGAAGTGAGCTGCAGGAACGCATCACACAGAAGAAACCCAGCCTCTGCTGATGTCTAGGAGACATAAAACAACTCAAATGTTATAATAATGATGATCACAATACTGAGAGAAGCCATGGAGAGGACTGGAGCTGTTTATAATGAGAGGAGAGAAAAACAAGCGCTGCAGCGGCCGTGTGTCCTGAGGCCTGCACCTCATGACCGTCTCTGAGCCGCTCACAGAGCCGCCAGTCATTGGGTTATTATTAGGAAGTGCTCATAATCCCAGCGCTGCTGAGTCACTGCCTTATACAACCGCCGTGCAATCTGTGCCGCACGCTAACACGCTAGAAACGTGTGTGTCCGAGACGCTTCAAGCACCATGCTGTCAAATCAGCTTCTGCCCGAGCTCCTCAGGAGCTGTGCAGGTATGTTCCTCGAGGCGCAGGACATGTGTTTACACGCGGCTCGTAGGGGGCGTGGCCAGAGCCACCCGCACGCTCTGATTGGTCAGAAGCTGCCCCGAGCCCCAGACGAGCTCTGACAGGCCCGGGGAACGAGACGAGCTTCAGTGTCAATCACAGGTCCAGGGAAAGAGCAGGGGTCACCCGAGACGGGTCAGAGGTCACAGCGTGATGCCGTGAGAGCGCTGCTTTAGACTGATTCAACACGCAATCGTTTCACTGAGAAACCAGAGGAAGCTTGCGTCACAAGCAAACCTCCTTTACAACAGGAATGAGGACGACAACCGCACCCACACACACACACACACACACACACACACATCAAAGCAGGTACAGTACAGAAGACACACTCATATTCTCATAACACTGACTCATGACACATCACACAGAGGACAGTGAAAGTGTTTCTGACTTCTCATGAGATTTTGTGAGTTCAGATTCATGTTCATGTGTGTGTGTCCTCATTAAAACAGTGTTGAGTTCTTGTTTCAGCTGAATGTGACTGTTCACGGCTGTTAAGCTGCTTATTTCTGCACTAAATCCTGTTTGAGAGCTTTTCTGCTGTTAACACTGAACCTGCTGCAGGACGCCGATATCTCAAACCGATATTTACACTTTCATATATTGAATATTAGTCATCTGATGACAGATCTACTGACTCTATTTAAAAGCACAACCACAGTATTTAAGAAATCAATCGTTGAAATTAACTTTTATTTAAAACATAAATAATATCACCCATTTTTTCATAAGTTGTAACTAAAGTTTAAAGTAAAATATAGATATTAAACAAACTTAAATTAGGGTTAATGCCATCAAAACTACTAAATTTAAAAAAGGAAGTGAAATAGAAAAGTAAACTAAAACTGAAACGAAAATAAATTACGCTAAATAGGAATATATTTATTTAAAAGATTTTACAGAATGGAAAATGAGTATACAAATTGTTATGAACTTTAAAATAAGCATTAAAAATACTACAGTAGTATACAAATAGTAATGAATAATATTTTTTAAAACAATAGAATAGAACAGAAATGTGTAGCTTAATTATTAGAGAACAAATATGTTTATTTAGGAAGGAAATACCATGTACGCGTAATATTTAACTACCTAACAAATATATTTAATTGTAACAAAACATTTTAATAATTATATAGTTGTAGTCTCACAGTCACTTATTTTATTTTTAATATAGCATTATTTATAGGCTGACTGGTTATAAACCTGTATTTATTTCTAACAATATTCTGTGATAGCATTTATTCATATTTTAAATCGGCGTGTATTTTTATACTTCCGGCTTTAATTTCTAGCTCTTTGGACAGGATGATGATGATGATGATGATAACGGTATCGGTCGACCGGAGGACGGCGGAAGTGGACTCACCTGTGTCCAGAGCTCCAGGTGTGCCGCCGCAGGTGTTGCTGTGGTTCTGTCGGATCTCTCTGAAGAAGGCGAGGGTCTCCTTCAGGTTCTTCTTCAGGAACACGTTGTGTTTGTTGTAGTGGCTGAAGGCTCGGGTCAGATCTCTGACCAGCGGGCTGTTTTTCTGCGGGTTCTCCATCCTGACCCCGGAGCGAGACCCAGTGCGCGTGAGTCCGCGTCACATATCCATGCGAGCGCGCGCTGTGTCTGCAGAGGCCCGGATCACCGCAGGATGGACCGAACCGAAACGTTACAACAACAACAACACCAACCACCACCAGCGGCGCGCGCGCGCGTGTGTCAGTGCATCAACACACACTTGAACACACATTCACTCGCACACGGCCTCCTCCCGTTAACCGGACAGATATCAGCGCGGTTCGGATCGGTGACACACACACACGCTCGCGCAGACCGGCTCGCTGCTCGCGCTGGGCGGCTGTGGGGCAGCTCTTTCCCCGCGGGTGCGCTGCGATCATCGATAATCCCGCTGTTTGCGTCAGAAATCTTTCACTTTTCAGCCCAAATACGGGAGTTCTGCGCTGCCAGCCGCCGCTGCCCGTCCATTTGGCGAGAGAGAGACGCTCGGTGGGCGGGGCGCGGCTGGTGCATGCTGGGAAATGCAGTCCGCTTGGCCTAGACAACATAAACAAAGTATGTACTGAAAGATGGACGTCGTTATTAAAGACAAAAACATTGTTAGGAATACTTAAATAACTAATAAAGTTATTTTGACACCACAACACACACCTTTCCTGCTGAAAAAAAATTAAATCTCAAACAAATAGTCTACCATTAACTAAACTATCAACTTTTAATGCATTCAATGTAACAAAACCATGGTTAATAGTCTATTGTTGCTATTATTGTTGTGGTCGCTGCGTGTAAACATTTACCAGTTATAGCTAGACTTATCTTAAATCTAAAAATCTCTAATCTAAAGAAAAAAATGCTGGATTTGTCACAATGTTCTCTTTTTTTCTGATGTGCAATCAGTGCACACTACATGTAGTACGGTAACCTGGCGACCTCTAGCGGTTAATTCTGCTGCGAATCATCCCTCAGCCATCATATCACCGTTTTGTGATTATTTACCACATTTCTCTCCTGCTTGCGTAAATGTACACTAACATAAATATAATTGTGACATTGTGTTGTAAATCAATCGGCTGAAAAGATGAAAGAGCATTGTTTTATTAATAATGTAAAAGACACCATGAACGATCATATTAAACGTTCCTGTAGGAATAGTCGCACATTATCACCTTATTTCACAAAAGTGTTTTTATCTGCTTAAAGTTTATTTCCAAAGAAACATTGGTTTAGTAAACACGCTATGCTTGAGTCTCTCACAGCCTCGTTTTCAAAATGGCGTCACTCTAATCCACTAATAAATCGAATTAAATTTAAACATTAAGCACGTGCGCAAATTCCCCTTCAATACCACTTCCTAGTTTGAACTTTCAGTTTTATTAGTCACGCCGAATGATGAAACTGAACGGAGCATTTTCCACATTTCTCAAACACCTGCTGAGAGGAAAATATTGATTAAATTATGAACTGAGGAAAAACAGATCGGAGTATAAAGCGTTTAATGATGTTTTAGAAATGATTATACTGTTGCCATATAGTTTATACATTTAGTCATATGGAAAATTCTTCATCCGGACAGTGGATGAAAAAACAAGTTTACTCATTTTAAAATGGAAATAGGTAATTAGACATGTTAAAAGAAGCAAGAACAGACAAAACTCTAAATAATAGCCTATATTACATTTATTGTTTGTAATAATTTGTAACTATTGTTATGGATGTGATTTTCTTATTGCTTGTCCTATATTATTTTTATTTTCAACAAATTGTTTTATGTTATTGCCCTTGTATGTTCTTTGTTTCAAGGATTTCAATAAATAAATATAAAAAGAGCGCGTGTAGGGAGGAAAACAATCGCTCTCAGTTGACTTTCTCCTGTCGTCTAAAAGCTGCTATTTGACGAGGTGTACAGTAAACAAGCTAAAAACATGTACGCCCCCAAAACAAGTGTTTAAGGACACAAATAGTAACTGACGTCATATTTCACGTTGGGTCATTCAGTTGGAACATTTTTTCAAACAAAAGGAAGCTATGGTGATAATCCTTTAACACGGTTTCCTGTTGTCCTCAGAGGAATATGACACCACGCGCTCTACTTTTGCGCTGTTTATTAACGTCTTTTAGAAACGTAGTTCTGGGGCGGTTTGTCTTACTGCTCACCAGAATTCTTCTGTTTTTCTTATAATCAGCGGTCAGCTTCCGCGATGGAATATCAATGTGAAAAGTTGGATTGGTCTTCCCATTGTGGGCGTGGTTTTCAAATGTTGATGCGAAATTTAAACACGCCCACCTAGTTCACAACAAACGCGAGGGGCGGTACTTACGGTCAGCGCCCCGCCCACCCCGGGCTCTAGTAGTCGCTCCGCGCGCACCGCCGCTCACTGTCTCACCTGTGCGCGGACATGAGCACGCGTCTTCCTCATCTTCCTCCTCTGAGATCGCATGGAGTGTGACGGGGACCCGGGCGCCGCGCGCGTCAAGCGTCAGGCGGTGAAGCGGCACCACCACAAACACAACCTGAAGCACCGCTACGAGTTCCTGCAGACGCTCGGGAAGGGCACGTACGGGCGCGTGAAGCAAGCCGTGGACCGGTCCGGCAGAACGGTGAGAACGGCCAGTGTTTTCACCACTAAAATAACGCATTCAAATACACGAAAAACTGCTTTAAAATGATAAAATAATGAATTAATAAAATATAAAAGCATATTTTTACTCGACAGAGTTTGGGTGTCTGTAATTGTCCTGGAGGTTTTAAGCATGAATTCGTGATTTAACAATTCTATTTCCATTCAGATTTAATTGTTGATAACAAGAATTGATTTCTAACTAGTTTAAAATCCAATCGCAGTTGTCACAAATATAATTCTAACTAGTAAACGCCTTTATTGTATATCAGTAATCAGGTGGTACAGATTAATTTCAACCAGTAAACATGTTCATTTTCAGATTCGACAATATCTAATATGTGATCACTGTAGTTATCAGGAATTACTCTCCTAATTTATGACACCAGAATACATGTTTAGATGATATTTCTGAATGCACATTCACAGATATATCAGGAATAGAAGCGCTTGGTTCATTCAAGACTTCAGATCAGGAACTCTTTTACTGGTGACAGTGTAATTATTGATATTAAAAAGAAAGCTTTTAGTACTTATTTAGTAAGAGATCAATTGTTGGTAGACAGGTCCAGCAGAAGTGATAAAGGTGTCTCAGAGCAAACACTGAACAGGTTCTGCGGAGACGCCCAGCTCCAGAACCAGCTTTAAATAGCCTACGGCTCAATTCACAGAGCCTGCGCTTATTTTAACAGCCCTAGTCACTCGCACGCACGCTGCTATTGTTGTTCTGCTCCATATTCTGACCGAAATAGACACCTGATGCGTCACATCACTATTTCAGCACGTTTCACACTATTGTATGCTCTCTTTTGATTAGAGAGATTGAGACTGATTCGCAATCATGTTCAAACACAATACAATGTTCGTGAAGGAAGAGCAAAGTCTGGTGTGTTGTTTGAGCAGAAGCGTGACCTCTGACCTGTGATGATGAGGTGATTTCCTCAGAATAAATCTGCTGTAATGTTAGTTTTTCAGTCGTGACATTATTGTAAGTAATTGTTTACTGAAGCAGGAAGAGAGCTGGTTTTCTCCTGCACTTCCTGTTCGCAGGGATACGTCACGCAGGCTGTTTGTTGGGTTCTTCAGGAAGAGCGGTATTATCTTCTGAGGAAAGAGAGAGTGTGTCCGGGCGAGTCTGGACCTGTCTGACCTGCTTCGGCCGTCTCTGAGAAACACTAGAGACGCTTCTGGGTCTTCAGCGCAGCACGAGACTGATGCTTTTCTTCATAACGAGCTCTATTTAGGTCTTAACCCCAAGTCAGCTGTACTGTTCCTGTAGCGCAGAATCAAAATGTATCAACAATGTTTAGACTGAAAGTGTAAGAGATATACGAGGGAAAAAGCTGAAAATGGAAGATAATTTATAAACATTTGCAATCTCTTCCAAGAAATAGTAAAAGGCACTGAGGTCTTAAGTTTCGTTCCCTGCTAAATACTACACTTTTTCTGTTTTTAAGAGCGTTTTAGAATGTGTGAGTATTTTAAGTGTGTGTGTTTGTCCATCTGCCAGTCATCAGTGGCCTGTGGAGACGGGTCTGACACACACACACACACACACACACACACAGAGGAATGTAAAGCTTGCCTGACGACACACACACACAGAAGAGGGACACCAGTAGCTCACTTTCAGTCTGACTGATTTACTGTAAGCTGTATGAATTTCTGGAAATCATCTGTGTGTAAACGTCTCTTTCAATAAAACAGAAGCTCTGAAATGAAAACTTAAACCAAACACAGACCTCACGATCGATTCAGTTACTGTAGACGCTTAATAATCGTTTAATATGTAATGCATCAACGCTCCACTGTTGTATTTCTCTCTGAAGTATGAGATCTGATAGAGTCTGGTTGTGTTCCTCAGGTGGCCATAAAGTCGATTCGTAAGGAGCGGATCCGTGACGAGCAGGACCTGAAGCACATCCGGCGCGAGATCGAGATCATGTCGTCTCTCGCTCATCCTCACATCATCAGCATCTACGAAGGTATGTTCTGGTTTAATAACCCCCGCTCCTCGATCTCTACAGCCTCAGGAACGGTGTGTGTGTTTCAGTGTTCGAGAACAAGGACAAGATCGTCATCGTGATGGAGTACGCCAGTAAAGGAGATCTGTACGACTACATCTGTGAGAAACAGCATCTCTCCGAGGGCCAGGCCAGACACTTCTTCAGACAGATCGTCTCCGCCGTCCATTACTGCCACCGGGTCAGAACGCCATACAGTTATTCTCTATTACTAAATGTTTTACAAGACAGTACCTGATGCTTGGTGTAAAGCCCAAGGGTTGATCAAAATGTTCTTCCGAGGTATTTAGCGGCTGTGTTTTAGGGCTCTGGTTTGTCAGCCGTCGGTCTGGTTTAGCAGATATCTGTCGGCTGCAGAGGTCAGGCAGATTAAACACTGGCCACAGTCAGGGGAACTATGGGAAGGCTCTGGGAACGCTCGCCAGGTTGCATAACGCTCATCAGCCTCCGCATGACTGAGCCGTGTCTGAGAGAAACGCTCGGAAACACGCTGCTCCAGCGCTTCTGTCCTCTTCATACGATTACGTGCGAGAGATCTGGGCGTGGATGCACCGCTTTTGTTATCGTGTTCAATGAGGCTTTGCCCTCCTGCCGAGAAACACAATCACATTCCAGCTCGACGCTAGCCCTTATTTAGAGAGAGGAGTCTGGGGAATCAGAGGAAAGACTGGGGTTTTCCTGATGCTTATCATCAGGAAAGTGTTGAAGATCGAAACTGAAATTACAAAATTGGTGAAATTCCCTCCAGGCTTCATCAATCATTCATTGAAGGCATAATGAGTCTGACAGTCACTAGATACTGCATTTAAAATCTCATAAGTACGGCAATACAAATTCACCGATAGCAGTGATATGAAATATCCCAATGCGAATAGATAACATTCATTAGCCTGTGCTTGGTAGGCAAACAATATAAAAATAGATTTATAAGAAGCGATGGGTGTGGTTTCTAAATATCTCTGTGTTTCCAACAGAACGGTATTGTCCATCGCGACCTGAAGTTGGAGAACATCTTGCTGGACGACAACGGCAATATAAAGGTAAGTTCAGGACAGAATTAATTTGTGAAGGTTCGTTGGACCTTCTTTAAGAATGATCAGCAGAATAAATGTTTGTCTCAGAATAATAATAATAACTAGAAGCGATGCAGAATAAATGTTTGTTTTATTATTAAAGAGGTTTCCAGTATTTACTAAACTGGATCTTTGATTTCTGTTGCTGATTTGAATAGTGATGCGTCCCGTTTTAAGTGGCCTTTCATTTTTAACCAGGCAAATCCTGGTCCTGAAGAACCCCCGATGTATCGTACCTTATTGTGTATCGTAACATGTAAATGTCATGTAGGGGGTTGTCCATGTCCAGCATTGGGAATAGGGATGTTAACCGATGACCGTTTGTTGACCGTATCAACGTTAACCGGTCAAAGCTGTCGGTAGTCTGTAAAAAAAAAAAGTGATATCTAAATTAGGCTATTATAGACAGCGGACTATACGCTACTACAGTTAGCCATCTCATTC
>JAUCMS010000049.1:322784-332817 GCA_032357445.1 Enteromius radiatus
TAATCGGTTAACCGGTTTCAACCGGCTAATGAGGCTCGGTGGTCAGTCAAGAAATTTTTTAGTTTTCGCCATCCCTAATTGGGAACCACTGCTGAAGACCTTGATTAACCTTGTCTCATTAGGAACGGAGATTAACAGCCCTCCAGTGAACTAACCTTTTGTAGTCTGTTTGAAATGCTATCTCTGATACGTCTGTTTCCATAGAGTTATTAAACAAGACGCCGTAAAACAAACACCCTATCGAAACTTGCGTGAGATAACGGCATAAATCTACTTGCAGCTATATAACTGCCAGAGAGTAAGGCCAACGATGAGAAGCGCTGATCGTAACCACTGTCTGTTTTGCAGATTGCTGACTTCGGCTTGTCAAACCTGTACCAGGACAATAAATTCCTGCAGACGTACTGCGGCAGTCCTCTGTACGCTTCGCCTGAGATTGTGAACGGCAGGCCGTACAGAGGACCGGAGGTGGACAGCTGGTCTCTGGGCGTCCTGCTGTACACCCTGGTTCATGGAGCCATGCCTTTCGACGGACAAGACCACAAGAAGTTGGTCCAGCAGATCAGCACTGGGAACTACCACAAACCCACCAAACCTTCCGGTGAGGCTCTTAAATGATATTGAAGACAGCCCTATTTTGAAACCAACGGATAAAACTGTGTTTGTCGAAAGTCCAGACTTGGCTCTTTCAACCATGTCATGCAGCAGTTTTATAGATGGAGCTTATCTATTTCTAGCAGATAACGATATGAATTGCATGCCTTACATCTCATAAATGTGAGTTCACATGGTTGACTTCACACCAGCAGCAACTTAATTGCTGCTGGTTTCAAGGTTTATTCAACATCTTTAATGAGGACCAGTTTCTTACATAGCTTTTTGTAACGCCTCATTTTTTGCTATGTCCTAACAGAGAGTTACAGAGAAGTGGTAAACTGCCCAGAGTAGCATCAACTAATCTGTTTGGAGGCACACCAACAGTACACATTTTGGACACCTCCCTTTCTTATTTAACATCTTGGGAGTCAGCTTGTTAGTAGAGACGAGTTGAATCAGGTGTGTTTGATTGGTAAGAGTTTGAAGATGTGTACGTTTGGTGTGCCTCCGGGAACAGGGCTGGGAAACAATATCGGTAGACTGTGCACTGTTTGTGCTCCCATGCTTTTGTTCCCATTAGCAGTCAAAACACTGCATTGCTGATTATTTGCATGGTTGCGTAACTTTGAAACTGTGCCACGTGGATACACCTGCTTCGCACTGCCCTCACGTTGCTAACTCTTACCAGAAAAGAATGACTCCCAGAACCCAGACACCAATCTGAATGCATTTTTGAAGTCTGTTAGATTGTAGACCAGGGGTGTCCATTCCTGCATCTGGAGGGCTGCTCTAGTGATCCTGATGACAGTGGTTGGTTTAATTAGATCTGGAAGGTGGCCCTCCTGAAGCAGGACTGGACAACCCTGTTGTAGCATCAATCCTAATCCTTTTTGTCACCCACAGATGCATGTGGTTTGATCCGCTGGATGTTGATGGTAAACCCCGAGCGTAGAGCAACTCTGGAGGAAATCGCAGGTCACTGGTGGCTCAACTGGGGCTACCAGCTCCCTCTCCTGGCTCAGAGCGACCCCGCTGCTGCTCATCAGGAGCCAGGACGCACGGCCGCTGCGAGTCAAACCGGTGGCCCGACTCGCATCGCCGACTGGCTACGCCGAACATCTCGCCCTCTTCTAGAGAGCAGCTCTAAGATGCGCTGTCTGTTACGGACAGGTGGGGCCACCGGAGGGGAACCGGTCCAGCGACAGCGCTCCATACGCAGGTCGCGCAAAGAAAACAACGTCTCGCAGAGCATGCAGGAAGCTCCTCGTCCATCGAAAGGAATTCTAAAGAAGCGGGGAAGTCTTAAACAGAAAGTGCCGAGCGACTCCCAGGCTACACCCTTGGAGGAGAAGAGCCAGAACGCTTTGGTTCCATCTGTCCTGCCTCCACCTCCTAAAGGCATCCTGAAGAAGACTTCAGAGGGTGAGTCGGGCTATTACTCCTCTTCTCCAGAGAGTTCTGGAGAGACTCTTGGGAACCCAGAGCCGCACCGCAAGGGCATCCTCAAACGGCACGGCAAGTTTTCCGGCGGCCTGCAGGAATTCGGCTCGCTGGACCAGCTTGCACCCTCCTTACCAACGGTGGTCAACAGATCCCGGCCTAGCGGCGCGATCAGCGAGGATAGCATCCTCTCCTCTGAGTCCTTCGACAGGCTTGACCTACCGGACCGTGAGACTCCAGTTACCCCAATAGAGCGACCAGCGGGTGGACAGAGGATGAGAGGATGCGTGTCCGCTGACAATCTCCTGGACTTGAGGGAGGAGTCTCAGTACCAGGGACACTGGGAAATAGACATGGCCTGCTACCGTGCAGGGGTGTCCAATAGCGTGTTTTCAATTTCTGACTGCGAAAACATTACTCAGACTTACAAACAAGCCTTGGGAGCAACCGCAAGCTGAAGCGCAAAGGGACTACGATGCGCAGAGATGACGCAACTCGGAGAAGGAAGCCGGTTGGAAGCAAGGAAAGTCCTTCTGGAGCAATGCCAGACAGGGAATGAGTCCTTATTGGCCTGCATAGAGGACAGGGCATCCTGATTTTCATTCTGAGGGAACAACAGCTTGTGTTGCAACATGCAAAACAGTGGCTTTTATTACGTAGACTTGGTTTGAGAAAAGAGCCTTTTTATTTTGCCTTGTTCCCCGTGATGAACGGGCTATTCTTTGAAATGTTTTTAAATGACTCTTTAGGGTGTTGGCTAGTCACAAAAATACCAAAGATGACTCATGATAAAGTTCAGAGCCATTCTGAGTTCGGTTTGTTTTTAAAGGTGTACGCTGGTGGTAGAACACAACAAAACTCACAGTGCCAAGATTGACTAAAGTGCTCTTGAAGATCGCTCCCGCCAAATTTCTGACTTCTACCATGCTCCGAGTTCACAGGTGCATGGACACAATGAACTACTGTCTGTTTATGACTTTATGGAGTCCAGACTTTAGTTTTGCATCTGTTTCATGATAAGAATTGTGTTTGAACTGCTTCCACGTCGCAGTTTATTAGGATGGTAAAATATGCTGACCTTTTAGAATTAGATGACAATAAAAACGATTTGTTAGAAACATTCTGTCTTCGAGAAACATGTTGAAATTGTGAGAATCACCGTTTTTGCCATCTGGATGTTAACAATTGTGTGGTTACAACTATTTCGGGATGGAATTGTAATTCGTTGTCATAGGAGGGTGTTTGGGGTCGTCAGTAAGTGTTTACAACAGTATAATCTGAAGTGTCATGGCTCGAGATAACCCGGGTAATGAGGTGTTCTTCTACTGTTTGGTGTCATATTTTGTTCAAATTCCTGCATGATGATTTGCCAAAGTGCCTGATTTATCTGCCCCGATGTCTCTTTGACTGAGTGGAACAATAAAACAGCACAAGTGAAGTGGAAAATGTTCTCTGGCTGTCAGTTCTTCTGTACCCATCACGGTCTCCTGGTTAACCCTAAATGACATTTATGCTCGACAGTATGCGAGAACTGTGTTGCAGCGTTTATAATTGAAGTTTTAATGAATTTGAAAGTAATTAAGGCAAATAGTGTGCTACAAATGTGAAATAAAATATGAAAAAATAAACCTACTTTATTTCAGCTAGTTGCCAAAGCAAAATTAATCATTTTTGTTCCATTTAGCTTGATGTACTGAGATAATTACAAAACTTTAAGTAAAAAAAAAACTAATTAAAAATATATATATGTGTGTGTGTGTGTGTGAAACAATAATAAAATATAAATACAAATAATAAAATAGCACTGCCGGAAAAATGCGTATGTGTTTTGCAGATTAAAATAAAAAGACATTAAAAGAAATTAAGTTCATTTTCAGGTGATGAAAAAACTACATGGTTGTTTTACAGCAAAATAAAGAAAACGTTTTCACATCAATAATTGAGGATATTTGGGGTCCTATTTTGCACTGTGATTATATATTTTTTAAATTTGCTAATTTGTGTGCAAGAAATATTCACTACATGTCATGCCAGTATATATCACGGTAGTGTTGTATTGAATTTAATTAACGCTAGATTTAATTTAAGTCTAATCTTAAAATAACAGCGTAATGACATTTTCTTAAAGCAAAACCATTGTCTTTTGATCTCGGGGTTAAATGTGGCGTTTCAGCTTAAATCAGCACGCTAAACCCATTCACCATCAATACTGTTTATTTTCACATATTCTTCTATAAAACTGGAAAAGGGTTGATCAACAGCATGTGTTCAAGTCCAAGAAGAGTGCCCTGAAATGAATCACGTGTGAAAACATGCAGCATGTGTGCTCGACAAGGCAAATATTTGCTTGGGAACTAATGCGAACAAGCACTAATGCGCCGGAACCGCCAACAATACGAGCGAAAACACTAGAGAGCATTGGTCTGAGCGGGTTTGAGGCACCTGTCAGACGGAGACGACAGCATCTGATCGATGACCTCCTCCAGCGACGAGAAACAGGAGCGCAGAGACGCCTGCATCACACACAGAGAGAGAGAGATTACGAACAGGTTATCGCCAGCGCTTCAAAATTCAGAACTTTGAATGCATTCCATCAGTATCGGTTGCACTGCGGCGCTCTCTAACAGCAGAAATACAGCCGTTACCCTGGAAACGCTGCGTTCTTCACCGAGCGAACATGAACACTTTATACATTTCTGTACGTAGAACCTGTTTTTTGCAACTAAATTTCAATATTGTGATAATACGAGAGAGGGTGTCCTCACCATGTCGGTGTCCAGGACGTCCCTCAGCAGCTGCAGCAGGTCCTCGGGGCTGGACCCGTTCTTCAGGACGTCCAGTCTGACCACAGCCGCCGCTAAACACGAGCAGGCCACCGCCGACGGAGCGAAGACCGAGAACTTCAGCTCTGAAACACACACAAGCAGAAACAACTACCGCTGTCGGTTTAATTCATTAGTTATGAAAAATAACACAATTCAAATATTGTAATGCACTGGCCCCGCCCCCCAAGACCTGGAGTGAGTGTGTGTGTGTGTGCGCGAGGTTAGCAGACGCTGATCTGCAGAGCTGCAGAGGAACAATGAGTGTCACACAAAGAGCGGATCAGAGGCTGCTGACGCAGCGGTAGATTGGATCAGTACCTATGGAGCTGAGGGCCATGTATGAGAGCGCGTGTCTCCGCACCGGGGCCCTGTCCTCGGCCCTCAGCGGCAGCGTCTGTAGCAGCGGCTCCAAGAAATCAGACGGAAGAACCGCGGCCAGATCCCAGTCCAGAGACGACACCAGCAGCATCTCCCACCGCTGCACCATCAACACACCATCAGAGCACTCACACACACAGTAAACACAGCACTAACACACGAGCGTGACCCGGCAGCACTGCATCAGCTAAAATACATGCAATAATATGCCAGGGTTTATAGCTTGTAAAAGCCAAACGTAAACACAGGTGTGAAGCGTGTCACGTGACATTACCAGGATCTCGGGGACTCTGACGGCGTGGTCCGTGTAGAAGCTCAGCTTGGCGGCGCTCAGAGGAACAGACTCACGGAGTTTAGAGGCCAGGAACATGCAGACGCAGCCCAGCAGCTGCAGACGACACCTGCGCACGGCATTCTGGGACATGTACCTGTCCAGGTAGTGAACGGCCAGAGGAAACACCTCCTCCTCGCACTTCTGATCCTCACACACCTGCTCCAGAACAAGCTCCGTGATTCAGGAGTCAGATCAGAGTGACTCAAACTACTAAATCAGGTCCACTGAATCAGATGAGTGACTCGAATCACTGAATCAGATGAGTGACTCGAATCACTGAATCAGATACGAGTGACTCGAATCACTGAATCCGATAAAGCTGACTTGAATCACTGAGTCAGAGCCACTGAATTAGATCGGAGTGACTCGAATCACTGAATCAGAAACGATTCATTATACAGCATCAGATCAGTTTGATTTGAATAACACTCATTAGACATCAATAATGTGCATACTATCCACTCTGAATTCTATTAGTAATTTTCAAAGCTATTTAGGGCAGATAGGTTGGATAGTATGCACATTGGGACAAATATTAGTATGATTCAAATCACTGATTGAGAATGATTCATTGGGCATCGCCAGATCAGTGTGAATACTGCATGAGAACACGATTCGAATCAGTGAGTCAGGTTGATGTGATTCATTAGGTCTCTCCTCACCTGCAGCATCCATCCCGTTAAGATCGGGCGCACGTATCGCTGCTCGTCGGTCGGTTCGGTACCGGGTTTGATGCTCGGTCTCTCCGAACTCAGCAGGTTCTGACAGACGCGCGAGTCTCGGGTCAGAGCCGCGTCTCTGAACGCGCGAATCGGTCTGGAGCTCGAGTCCGGTTCGACATGCTCGTGACAGAACAACTCCATCTGACAGACTGATTAAAGCGCTCAAACTCACCGTCAGTCACGAGCGAGACGCGGGCTTTACGTTCACACAACTCCTAACAAGTCTACAAATATATACACAATACATTTAGTCAAATTCATATATGAAAACACAAGGTTTTATTCACTTAAAAGATAGTTCATGAGCTAGCTGCGGCGCGCGGCGTGCCCGCGCTCACGGGAATGGCAACGACTGCTCTGACGTCACATCGCCAGTGACGCGGATGGTAGTTTCCATAAAACGAAATTATTTATTGTTAATAATTTCAGTCTAATGAATTCAGCAAAAAAACAAACAAAAAAAAACACTACTTTCAAAATTATTTATTGATTACGGAAACCTATTTCCGTGAGACTCGTTTTCTTGCGAGTTTATATCTGACTTCACAATCAAAATTAATATATAGGCCTACTCATAATTGAGAGATGCGAATTTGCAAACGCTGAGGGAAAAAGCCTGAATTGTTAACTTGCATACATTTTGTCAATTGTCTTTTTTATTGTTTATTCCGTGGTGGGCAAAAGCAAACAAACAAATAAACAAAGAAAATTCTGCATTATCAAATAATAATGAATCATTTAGAGGCGTAGACATGTGGGAAAAAACAAATTATCTTGCAATTCAGAGTTTGTCTCACAACTATGATGTTTTTCCCTCAGAATTGCGTGATATAGCACAAAAAAAAAACTCATGTCAGAAGTAAACTCATCAGATGTAAAAAAAAATACATTATTTTGGTCAACTTTTTTCAGAATTTAGTTTTTCTTTCGCGGTTCTAATACATTTTCACCAATAAGACCAAGATTGTGTGCTTTTTTGTTGTTCACCAAAGAAAAATTCATTGAAAAATAAAAAAATAATCATGGCGATGTTAAAATCCATGAGCGCTTGAATAAAAACAAAACGTTCTGAATGTATATAAGGTTATTTTATTACTTTTTATTACACAAGTTTTAACCAAAGTTCAGTCCAAAAATACGAACAATGCATTACCGCCAAGAATGCAAAATATATTGCAACACAATTACGAAGGAAGTCCGCGGCAGCTCAGTCGAGGCTCATGACGGGCGTAGCGTCCTCCACGTCGCGTGACTCTGCGCTGTGCAGCTCGCGCCGGATCTCGGCCGATATCGTGGCATGCGTCTGGCACTTGAGCAGCTCCAGCAGCGCCTCCTTCTGTTCGGAGGACAGGTCAGCTTTGTAGCGCTGCACTAGCGTCAGCAGGCTCTGGTGCCACAGCACCGGCAGCGTTCGTTTGTCCGTGCGGAACGTCAGGAAGTGCGCGACCAGAGCGTCCAGCACGCGGAAGGGCAGCGCGTACTTCTTATCCAGCAGCAGCCGCAGGAAGATACTGTTGGCGCCGTTGTACTCCATCTCTGCGATTTTCAGCATAGCAGCGCTGCAACGTATAACGGCGGATTAGAAGCACGCAAAAACTTCAATTGCGAGAATAAAGTCGCATTATTGTGAGTCTGACGAAATTTCAACTTGACTTTCTAAATGTTGCGTCTGTAATCTCACAATGCTATGACTTTATTCTCATAACTGTAACTTTATTCTTTAGTTCAGTATCGTATAAGCCTTTATTCTCGTATTGCTACAATGTATGTTTAAATCCATAATTTTTACTATTCCCGAAAATTACGAATTTTAACGTTGCGATATTATTATTAAAATATTACAAGACTTTTTTTTGGTAAAAATACTATTACGACTTTCATCTTGTTGCGACTTTTCCTTTACTACGACTTTGTTGTGGTAATTTTGACTTTATTCTTAAAATATTAAGTTTCATCTCATATAAGACTTTATTCTCGTATTGTTGCGAATGTATTCTGGTAATTTTGACTGTTAAAATATTACGACTTCTAATCTCACAACGCTACGATTTTATTCTCAAAGTAATAAACTAATAGAATAAATTATAATTTTGATTCATTCTCTAATAAAACTTTATTGTCTTATTGCTACAGTGTCGTTATTATGACTTTGATTACAAATGCTATGACTTTATTCAGATAATTTTGACTATTTTTTACAAGACTAGTATTGCTGACATTAATGGTAATTAAAAAATATTATAACTTTAACCTCATAATACTACTTCATCAACACAACTGACTTTATTCTAGAAATCCTGGATTAGAAATTGTTACGTTTTACGACTTTATTACTGCATGTTAATCTTGCTTAAGACTTTATTCTTGCATTGCTTTTTAATAATTTCATATAAGCTTTATTTGAGTGCGTCTACGACTTTATATAGTGTGAGATTATGTTTCCCTGTCAGTAAAGTCTCAGTGGTGGTGTGTTTGATGGGGTTTCTTCACCTGGAGTGCAGCACAGGGATGGAGCAGCGCGTGAGGATGCTGCCGATGATGATGGCTTCTCTCAGAGTACATGTGCCTGACTCACACAGCGGGAGAAGGATTCCTGCACACACACACAGCACTGTTACACTAATACAGCACAGCCTCAGGGGTCAGGGGTCAGTGCAGAGATGGAAACGCAGCTCGGAGGTGGCATTATATGTTTACGAATGATTCGCTCATTAAAGTACGACTGCATCATGCACAGGTGTGACACCGAATGATACCACACAGCCCTAGCTAGACGCTGACCTTTGAACCAGGCTCCGGGTTTGAAGAGCGCCTTCTTCAGAGCGCTGTAGAGGTGGAAGTTGAGCCGCTTGTACTCGGCGATGTCGTCTCGGACCCGGGGCAGCAGCACCAGATTATAGAAGCGCTGAGCCATCCTCTCCTTCAGATTGGACGAGAAGATCCTGGACACAAAGCAGGCCAGCCTCAGCTCATTATTACTCTGTCAACACTGTGATCATGATTATCAGCGACACTCCAGACAGTGCATATCAAACCTGTAGCGCTGTCATTTTTGACAAATCTATGTAATATAAGTACATACACATACAGCATAACATAGATTTATTTATATTCACTAATGTTAAATATTTAAACACACACATACACAGATATATATATATATATACACACACGTAGGTTTTTTTCGGTTAATCACACAGCCCAAGTGAAAGCACAAAGCGTGACCTCTGACCTGGTGGCCTGGTACATGGCGGCGGCCGTCCACGTCTCGGGCTCGGTGAGGTACAGGACCTGCTCCCAGTTGGACAGAGCCGGGATGATCTTGAAGGCTTTGGGCAGTTTCCCGCTGCGGTACTTCGTCAGCACCTGATTAAACACCGATAATAATCAGAACTGATTCGTAAACAACAGACGGACAGCCGTCCGAGCGCCTGACTGCTAGCGTACCTTGCCCACCCCTCTGTACACCTCCAGCACCCGCGGGTCCAGCTGCGGAGCGGCGTGTCCAGACACCTCGGACATCACCGAGCCCACCTCCGTCTGCTTCTCTGTGATCTTCTCCAGGATGATGTCAGCGAGCGTGCGTCTGCGGGACACTAGCGGTTAGCATGGGCCGTGTGTGTGTGTCAGAGAGAGTGTACTTGTTTTTATATCCTGGTCGGGACCTATTGTCCTCACAAAGATAGGAATACCAGTAATTTTGACCTCGTGGGGACATTTGTCAGGTCTCCATGGGG
>JAUCMS010000049.1:333138-361660 GCA_032357445.1 Enteromius radiatus
AGGTGTAGGGTCAGTGTAGGACAATACCACATACAGTCTGTACAGTAGAAACACCATTACACCTATGGAGAGACCCCTCAAGGATGGCAAACCAGACGTGTGTGTGTGTGTGTGTGAGCTCACCTGAGCGGAGGGTTCTTGTTCATGAACATCTCGATGGCTCTCTCGTCCTCAGGATCCACCTCCACCGCTCCACTCGTCTCCTCATCGCCCAGCGCTGGCCACTCATCATCAGAGTCGTCCTGTGTGCTCGGACCTGAAACACACACCAGTTCAGACGCCGGCACACACACCTGACTATATATCCTGCATATAGACTATATCTGTCGCTCTATATAGACTGTCAGTGTTGTCTATAGAATACAGATTTACTTTATAAACATCTGTTGATCTGTATGTATATGACAAAGGTGTGTCTGTCGGTCTCTATATATATCTATATATATATATATATGTGTGTGTGTCTGACCGAGTTGAGTGGCCGGTGGTCTCCTGGTGTCCGGGGTCAGTCCCAGCTCGCTCTGCAGCTCCTCCTGCTGTATCCTGGCCTGCTGGAGGATCTTTCTGGACAGTTTCTCGTCCACGTACTCCTGCTCCTCCTCGTCCCGGCTCCGGTTCTTCTGTCGGCCGCTGGACCGGACCGCGTCCCCCTGCAGGATCTGATCGGCCAGAGACAGACCCCCGCCGCGCTCCGGGGCGCCTTTACTCTTCTTCACCTTCGGCATGACGACGATGATGATAATTGATATGAATTATTATTATAATTCATTCGGGTTTGAACTCATGACACGCAGCTGAGCGCCGAACACACGTGTGTCTGAAGCAAATGGCGCTGTGTGTGTGATCTGAGATCAGATGAGAGGCTCGCGCGCTCGTGCGGCTCTCATAATAACTGATCTGAGAACGGCGCTGCGTCACACTGTTTACTTCTTCTTCTACTACTACTACTTCTTCTTCTTCTGCTGTTTAATGGCAAACCAACGGTAAGGTGCACTTTCCGCCACCTACTGGATTGGAGTATGGAACACTAGCACCAAATAAATAACATAATTAAAAATAAATTAATTAATTAACAAATAAAATAATTCAATAATCTCTAACAAAATTATATATAACTACATATCAAGCCTACGTTTGTGTATACTTGTAATACACGTATAAAGATATTTTTTTTCTATATAATAGGTCAATCTCTTTTATTATTATTATTATTATTATTATTATTATTATAAATGCAACAGCATAAATACAAAAAGGCAAAACAAGATTTGTTGGATCCTCAAAAACAGCAAATATTTAAAGATCAATCTTGACATTCACACTGTTTACTTCCGGTGATGACGTGATATACACTGCTCTTAATCAACGTTTCAGCGTGTCTTCCATCATTTTGCTGAATTATATACATAATTACAAATATTTCTGTATTGTCGAGTTAAAGTCTTTTTGCCGCGCCTGGTTTTGTTTTAATAACGCAAGCCGGTTTGAACCGGAAGTAAACACTGGTTCGCGGAAGCTTATGGCAAAGAAATGGGTGTAACGTGGTGAGAAAAACACTTTTGTTTATAAATTAACAAGTGATTTGTGCGATTATCATACTAATAATTTATAGCGCGTGTTAAATTTCACGTTTACTCGACCTGCCGTTTATTTATTATTATGTGAACATAAACATTAAAGCATTTTCTTTATATGAAAAATAGCTTCCAGAGTAAACTTTTGTTATTGTAATGAATGTGACACAAACTAAATGGCATATAAATGCCTGGTTTAACATCACATTTAAAGTAATATGATATTATAAAACTATACTGAGTTTAATGCATTAAAAGTATATATAAAGGAATATTTCTTAGGTTTATTTTGTTCAGAAATACCTCTTACATGTATGTTTTTGTTAAAGCGTGTTAATGAGGCTGAAGTGTGTGTGTCAGTGTGTGTCAGGTGCCGGTGGCGGACGGGAAGAGTGTGCAGCAGACAGTAGATATGCTTCATAAGAAGCTGGAGCAGCTGGGGGCCGTTAAACAGGGCAACTTCTGGGTGGACTGTGAGACGTACCACGCCACGGGAAACTCCACCGGTGAGAGAACGACCACAAAAACAGCCTCAAGCACGCGGATAGTTCTAGACACATATACATTACATGGGTCCAAATGATCAATATTCATTCTAAAGATGATGTTTGGTGAAGTTGGCCCGTATGACCTGTTGTTGCAGGCCAGCCATCGAAGCTGCTGTACGTCATGCATAACTCCGAGACGCCGCTGAGCTGCATGGCTCTGTTCGAGGGCGGCCCGGGCCTCACCGCCGACGCCAACTTCGACGTCCTGATGGTCAAACTCAAGAGTCACTTCCAGAACGCCAAAGGACACAAGGTGGAGTCTCGAGGCACGCGCTACCGCTACTGTGACTTCCTGGTGAAGGTCGGCAGCGTCGCCATGAGCTCCAGCGCCAGAGGCATCTCGGTTGAGGTCTGGGTTTTTTCCCCCGTATTACCGTATATCTGGTGATTGTGATCAGGAGCAGTGACGGTGGTGGTGGTGTTTCTGCAGGTGGAGTACTGCGCCTGCGTGATCCCCGGAGACTGCTGGAACCTGATGAAGGAGTTCATGCAGAGCTTCCTGGGCTCAAACACGCCCGAGCTGCCCTCGGTCTTCTCCGGTAAGAGCGAGGGTCTGTACGTGCCGGTGGACTCCACGGACACCATGAGCCAGTACCTGGAGCTCTTCAGCAAAGTGCGCAAACAGCAGGTGCTTCCGGGCAGCGGCGTCCGCTGAGAGCTGAACTCTGTACGCCAGACCATTTCACACCGGACTGTTCCGGTCTCACTGACGCCGTGGCTCTGGGTCAGGGAACATTCATACTTTAGCTCCAACCCTGAAAACAAATACCTAGCTGCGTCCTGAAGACCTAGCTTAGCTGGTCCAGGTGTGTTTGACCAGGGTTGGAGCTAAACTCGGCCCTCCAGCATCTGCGTTTTCTGTGTTTACACTTGGGAAATAAACTCTTTATTTTGATGTGGAATCATTCTTTATTTATAAAAAAAAAACAGACTTGTTGCATCTTTTGTTGATTTTGATTGCTTTATTTGGATAAAATTGTCTGCTAAATGACTACATATAATTAAAGTACTATTATATTTTTGATTAATATTTTACTTTCTTGAAAAATGTTGCCTTGGCAACTGGCTTAAAATAAAAAAACAAATGATATCAGTTAAACTTCATGGGTTTAGTGTTTGTAAATGATGATAATCCTAAATCAGTGTTAAGGTAGAGATGCTTCTCAATGCTTTAAAACCTTTTAGTTTCAAATCTAATATGGTTTTAACTGATCTTGGAGCTGTTTTGTAATTAAGGATACATTTTAATGACAAATGTGTTTAGAATGGAAAAATAGTTTTTGTTTGTCACTGACCAGATAAACTCTCAAAAAACTACAATTGAATAAACACTAATTATTTAATGGTAAGTAATGATTTGTAGTTTATCCTTAATCAATCAGATTTTCAAAAAAACTTGTCATTTGACATTATTATACATTTGTAGCGGGTCTTGTTGCTTCCTCCTGTCCAGCAGGGGTCACCAGTGTGTTCTGCATGCTTCAAATCCAAATTATTTCTTTTGAAAGATTGCTTAATTTGATAAAATACTCACCAGAAGGTGTTTATCAGCTTATTTCTCGTAAACAGCTACATACCGACAAAGCGAACACGGTTAAAGTCACGACACATGATTTAGCTTGAACTAAACCAAGGCCTCTATGCACTGATGTTCATACAGGAACGCCACATTTGCATTTAACAAATGCAGAACAGATGAAGGAGCAGATGATTGGCTAGGAAAGACCGATTGATTTGAATATGCATGAGCAGAACACACTGTGGAAGAATGCCGAGCAGCCCGATCGCTGAAATTAGCATCACAACAATACCGACCTCTATTCAGAACCACAAGACTTTAGTAATTCTGCGATACTACAGTAAAATGGAAATTTATCTTCAACTATAAATTCCACATAAAACCATTTCACTTTATTTTAGAAGTAGTCACAAAGCATGCTGGGTAAGCATACTTCCCCATGCAAAGTCCATTCTTGTTTTTTTCCACTAATGGGAAACCATACAATTTAAATAAGCTTACTTATGAAAATAATCTTAAAATGTAAAATCTATGAATAAGTAATCACGCTATGGACAAGGTTAATCTGTTCATCTGACCCCGCCTCTGGAGCTTTAAAACCTGACAGACGCCTCTGCGACCGATGAGAGACCGGCTCTACTGCGCTAGCGTGACCGATCGCTGTCTCGACCAATCAGAACACGGTCGTCATGCGATTGATCGCTCCTCGGCCAATCAGAGCGCAGTGACGCCGGCGCTGGGCGGGTTCAGTTGAGCCGAAAATGGTGACAGCTCTCGCGTGCGGATGATGGCGGTAAATAACAGCCCAAAGCGAGTGTAAAGAAAAAAAACGCGCAAATATTAACGTCATTTAACTCGCCAAACGCATTTTACCGGTGGTTTCGTGGAGGACCCGCGCCGAGGGGCCGGTATTTGAGAGCCGATCGGTGGCTTTGCGGTGTGAGTTTATTCCGTGGCTGCGGCTCTTGCTGGTTTTTGTTCAGCGGGTTTAAAGTAACTGATCTCTCGCGCCGGTATAAACACGCACACAAACACACCGATCAAGCGCCGGTACCGGAACCCGCCGGATCCACCGCTGCCGCGGATTCCGCGTGTCTCCCGGCGGAGCGTCTTTTGTTCTGTGAGTAGCGCTAGCGGGTTAGCACACACACACACACACACACACTCACACAAACATTCAAACAACAGAGACACACACACACACACACACACACACACTCTCATGTAAGTGTACACACACTGCATTGCGAGGCAAACACTCAAATACTATTGAGAAATATACATTCACATTCAGTTAGAGAACACTAACACACAATCAAACAACTCTCACACACACACACACACACTTTATCATATAAAGCACCACACTCTTAAAAATCACAATGGAACCATTTAGTTTTGTAAGTAATGCATTTTTTCCTCATCCACAGTTTTCATTCTGCATGATGAAGTCTTTTAAACTGTCCAGCGACAGGACGTGTCCGCTCTGATGCTGAAGCTCGCCGTTTCTCACAGTGAGTAATATAGCTATACTTTCGCACCGGAGGAGCCTTTTCATAGTTCCTAGAACTATTGGCAGAAGTTCCCAACTAGGAACGGGTTTAGTTCTAGGAACTCTGTTTGGGGGACCCAAGTTAGCTCCTGCTTCAGAGCAGGGTCCTAATCAGTTCTATAGGAACGACTAGTGACGTAAGTGTACGCCGATTGGTCAAACGCTAAAGACACGCGACATGAAAAAATATATATACTCCACTAAACATGAAAAACAGTGATAAGAACAGCATTTACGTGTTGTTCTGTTCTCAGCCTCTGATATGTATCATTTCAAGTTGAGATTTTCATGCAATTTTTAAATCACGTAAATTATGCGCTTGCATTCTTCCTCTTTTTTTCAGGAAACCAACAACACGCCTCAAAAACGGCACCGATCACGGTGTCCTCCATTCACCGGTTGTTTATCGGGCTGGGATGAGAAATCAATTGATTTTGTGATCATTGGAATGAATCGTGATTCTCTCTGCAATCGATTCAGAGCTGGAGGAACTGGAGAATCACTTCGCGTTCCCATAATCTCAGAATCGACTATTACTTGATTCGCCATGCATCGTTTTATTCTCCCAGCCCTAGTTGTTGTTTGTTAACACTACAAATAAAGACATCGCTGTTAGATGCTTTTTGTTTCTGAACGCAGCCTGGAAAAGTTCCTAGAACTATGTGGTGTGAAAAACGCCTATAGAGACATGCATGTTTTCAGTCTTTGTCAGCAGCTATACATGTCTTAAATGGTTAGTTCACCTCAAAATGAAAATTCTGTCTTTAATTACTCATTCCAGACCCGTAAAGCCTTTGATCATCTTCAAATCAAAAATGAAGATATTTTTGAAGGAATCAGAGACGTCCAGTAACGTAGTAAGAAACGTTGGTTAAACAGTCCACGTGACATCAGTGGCTCAACTTGAGTTTTGCGATGCTATAAAAAAAAAAAAGTACTCAACCATTCTTCTCCCTTGAGTTGATTACTTAAGAACGTATTTGATGTGATCAGCATTGTTTAAATTCGGGGTGGAAAGTGCGCACATGAACGTAACTCACTTTGTGCAAAAAAAACATTATTCTCATAGCGTTGCAAAACTAAAGTTGATCCACTGATGTTACACCCTGTTTTACATTCTGGATCATTTCAGTTGTGTTGCTGTCTATAGAGGATCAGATGGCTCTCTGATATCATCAGAATTATCTCATTTTGTTTCCGGAAGATGAACGAAGGTTTTATGGGTTTGTAACGACGTGAGGGCAACTAAATAATGACAGAACTTTCATTTTGGGGTGAACTAACCCTTTAAAATGGTAACGTACAAACATTTCGTTATCTTGTCCTTAGGATGAGTGCGGTCATGGCGTGTGGTTCCTGACTCAGAGTGCTCCTGCGTGTTGGGAGAAATGGATCGCTGTAAGCATGTGGTACGGTTCCGTTTGGGCCAGGGCCACTCCATCCTCAACCCGCAGATGTGGCGTTGTATTGACTGTGGCACCACGGAGTCCGTCTGGGCTTGCCTGAAGTGCACTCATGTGGCGTGCGGCCGCTACATGGAAGAACACTCCCTGAGTCACTACCAGACGACGCAGCACCCGCTAGCCATGGATGTACGTGAACTGGACGTCTTCTGTTTTGCGTGCGGAGATTACGTGTTGAACGATAATGTCGAAGGTGACTTGAAGCTCCTTCGTGGGGCGCTATCTACCGTCCGCAGCCCTGGTCAGCGCTCCCTGCGTTCGTCGGCATCCGATGGTGGACTTCGAGTGTGTGAGGTTGCACGGGATGGCGCTATGCAGATGGCATTGTGGCACAGGCGGAAAACTCTCCTTCAAGGTGCCTTGCACCGTTGGAGGAGCCGACAGCAGGAGCAACACCGGAAGCGCGAGGAGAAACAGGAGCAAGAGCGAGAAGAGAACCGGCGGCAACGCAGGGAAGTCAAGAAGCGGCTGATGGGCGAACTAGCCAATGTGCCGCCGAGGAAAAGTGCGCGGCTTCTCACCCAGGCTCCTCGTCCGACACTCGCACTTATTCCTCGGAAGTTTCGTGACCCTCCGGAACGACTCCCTTCAACTCCCAAACAGTCCCTGCTGTCACTGTCCAACAAGCCCCTGTTGCGCAAACCGCTTCGCAATGCGGGTCGGCTGCACCGATATCACGCCTCCCAGTCATCGCGCCGCAGGAAGCTCGCGCCCGGAGTCACGGGATTGCGCAACCTCGGGAACACGTGTTACATGAACTCTATTCTCCAGGTGCTCAGTCACTTGCAGAAGTTCAGGGAGTGTTTCCTCACGCTGGACCTCTGCGAGACCGAGGAGCTGCTCGCTAAGACCAACCAATCACAGGGAGCCCTCACTGCGCTGGGCCGCATGGGGAGGACGAGCGGAGGCACCTTTAGCAAACAGAACATCCCGCCCAGCCTAAGCTCGGCAGAACTGGTGCAACCAAAAGAGCCACGCTCCTCGGCTCGGCAGCAGATGTCTTTGTGTCACGAGCTGCACACGCTCTTCAGGGTCATGTGGTCGGGTCGCTGGTCGCTGGTGTCTCCGTTTGCCATGCTGCACTCCGTGTGGAACCTGATCCCGGCGT
Source organism: Enteromius radiatus (assembly GCA_032357445.1). Lineage (NCBI taxonomy): Eukaryota > Metazoa > Chordata > Actinopteri > Cypriniformes > Cyprinidae > Enteromius > Enteromius radiatus. The sequence continues at coordinate 340,903 of JAUCMS010000049.1, forward strand.
TCCGCGGATATGACCAGCAGGATGCGCAAGAGTTCCTGTGCGAGCTTCTGGATAAAGTCCAGCAGGAACTGGAGTCAGATGGGCCCAGGAAACATTTCCTGATCCCAATCACGCAGCGGAAACTGTCCAAACAAGTCCTCAAAGTGCTCAACACTATCTTCCATGGACAGCTGCTGAGCCAGGTGACGTGCAAATTACATGCTTTGGTTCTTGTTCCTGGAGATCCCCCAACACTACTAAATTAATGGGATAGTTTTGTTTACAGCAGTAACGGCAGGATTTTAAGACGTCTATAACGACTTGGTACTGCGATATCAGTTCTTGTGACATCCCTAGTCTGATAGAACAAAAGTATATAAACCTAAGATGACTTGAGGGTGAGTACATCATGGGCAAATTTTGATTTTTGGGTGAACTGACCCTTTAAACAGACCCAGCTGAAATCACCTTTTTAGTAGAGACTCAAAATGTGCGGTGTTGAAGGGCTCCAGGAATGTGTTTGAGAACAACAGGTTTAGACGTTTGAATTGATCAAATAATGCGTTAAGGATTGAATCACGGAGTAAATGATCTGCGATAATCAATGTTTCTAAACTGAACCTACAGGTAACGTGTCTGTCCTGCAAACGCAAGTCGAACACGGTGGAGCCGTTCTGGGATTTGTCTCTGGAGTTCCCAGAGCGGTACCACCGCATGGAGAAGCCCAGCGCAGCGGCGTGTCAACAGAGCTGCTCGCTGTCAGAGATGCTCGCCAAGTTCACCGAGACCGAGGCTTTGGAGGGCTGCATTTACGCTTGCAACTTCTGCAATAGTAAGTTGCGCCTTTCTTACAGACATCACAAAGTTCTTGATGCATTTATCTAAATTCCCTGCATTTACAGGAAAGCGCCGTAAATCGTCCCATAAGCCCCTGTCTCTTTCGGAGGCCTGTAAGCAGTTACTCATCTGCCGTTTACCTCAGGTTCTGCGGCTACACCTTAAACGCTTCCGGTCAGTCAGAACACCTCCCGTGTTTTACCTTTACGTGATCCTATATACCTGCAGAGTTCAGCTTTCAACAGATCTAAACTAGCTGACCTAGATCTTCAGACTGGAAACTGGTCAGAGCTGAGCTTTGCAGGACATTGGTCCTCTGGGATTGGACACCCATGTTAATGCTTCTGTCTACACACGTCCAGGTGGTCCGGTCGGAATCACAGGGAGAAGATCGGCGTCCATGTGGCTTTTGATCAGGTCCTGAATATACAACCATACTGCTGCTCGGACGCAGCTCCGACGCCGCAGAGAGAAGCCTACACCTATGACCTATCTGCTGTAGTGATGCATTATGGGAAAGGCTTTGGCTCAGGGCACTACACGGCCTACTGTTATAACACTGAAGGAGGTGAGTCACGGTTCCCATCTAGCGAGCTGCACCATGATCTGCTTCATGTAGAATGCAAGAGTCAATGAAAAGTCAGCGGGCCAGAGCATTTAAAATATTTTAATTGTGTTATCAGATTACTAGTAACTAGTAAAGACACTACTAGGAACTGCTTTGTTTAATCTCGGCGTTTAATCACTACATATGATAATTGCAGTTAATAGTGTCTGATTATGCGTTAAACTTGTAACTGTATATTTCTGCCATAATCACCACTAACAACCTATTCCTAAATAAAAGGTAATAACTTCAATGTTTCTAAGAAAAGATGACCCTGAATTGAATAAAGGAATGCATTACTGTAGGTCTGTGTGAACCCTGTTGTTGTGTGCGGTTTGCGTTGCAGGTTTCTGGGTTCACTGTAACGACTCGGAGATGAACGTGTGCAGTGTGGAGGAGGTGTGCAGCACTCAGGCCTACATCCTGTTCTACACGCAGCGCTCCTCTTAGAGTTCCTGAGACACAGAGCTGCTCTCTGCTGGCACAGTCACACTTTACCCAGGGCATTCAGGACCAAACTACACTCACCTGCAGGGTCCAGAACAGCAGGGACACACACACACACAGATCAGCCCCTCCGCTGTCGGCGGGAGAGACAGATGGATGCTCATCCTGGAGAGGAACGCGACAGCAATATGATCATCACACACTCTGAATCAGGAAACCTTCACCTTTGATACTGCGACTGTTTTCTACTCTCTTTCTAATCGGGGTGAAATTCAGGAAAACAGAAAGCCTCTTCATTTACATCAGTGGTAAATGACCGAACAATCTTATGACGCTGAATGTCTAGTTGTGTGTGTGTGTGTGTGTGTGTGTGTGTGTACGTACGTACGTATGTGTGTGTGTGTGTGTGTGTAAGGGTGTGACCGCTGACCTCTGACCCTTGACCTTCGTCCTGTATCGTGAGAGCACCTGTTATCGACTTTATAGATCTTGTGGGATCTTCCTGATGATAGTGAATAAAAAACAAATCATGAACCCCTGAGTTACTGTCTGCTTTATATTTGATGCACATCATTGCTGACCGACAGGTATATAGATGAACAGGTCTTTGAAATCCTTTTAAACATAATCTTGTGTAATTGCAATAAATGCTGAGGTATGTAGTAAAGCTCAGCCAACACTACAGAACATTTGTTTACTTTAAACGGATATTAAAGTATTTAGAGTATTTCCAAATCTTTCAAAAAAAATGTTTTATTCTTCTGAATATTTTGAAGAAAGTGTGTAACCAGGCTGTTCTAGGTCACAATCACCTTAGGAAAAAAAATACCATGGAACAACTTGGTTACAAACTTTCTTCAAAATACCTTCCTTTGTGTTCGGCAGAACTATTCCTTTATACGAGACTAGGGCCTAAGAAATCCCATTTTTGAAGGCATATGAGCACCTTCTGGTGAGAGAAAAACATGTAATTTATAGTGTAACCACTAGATGCCTGTATAGCACTCTCTAGAGAAGTTTGTGAATTCCTCCTAGTGGTTTGTAGACATAATTGTTTGCTTTTTTAGGTTGTGGATGTAAATAAATATTAAGGCATTTTCAAAGACTACTTTTTATCAATTAATGCAAGGTGTTTTGCAACATGGAGATGTGGAGGAGACAGCTAAGAAGATTAGAGAAAAAGTAAACATGCACATATGAGGGACAGAGGTGTAAGGAAAATGAACAGACTAATAAGGAAAATAGAAGTTCAAGAGAACATTCAATATTGCGTGACCCCAGCCTGAGTGTGAGATTTCCCGGCATTAAATTTAGTCCCAGTCTGCCCAGTAAAACAGCCTTAGATCATTTGTCAAACCCAGTGTCTAGTTTCTTTTCAGAAGTGCTCAAGTGTGTCTGGGAGAATTTGTTTGAATTAGTCTTTATTAAATCTTTCTTGGTTAAATAACTTTTAATTCAGCCAGTCAATCTGAAACTTACCGTTACGAAATCTCGCGCCATTTTAGCATTTAAATTCCCTCAGGCGGTCAACGGACGCGACTGTGCTCAGTTTATCCAGGATATCCATTATGGGAAGTCTAAAATAGGACTAAATATCAAATTATGGATGTATAAACGATATTAAAGTGCTTATCTCTGCGAATGACATCTGATATTAGCCATCCTGTCCTCGTTTGTCTTCTCCAAGCACAGTTTGTCAGATCAATCTCATTTGCATAATGTTAATTAAAGAAGCTGCTTCCCATTAGGAAGATAATGAAGCATGTAAAACCTCAATGTGAGCGCCAGGTGGCGCCCTTGGGCGTTTTGTTTTTTGGGGATCCTGCAGTAAACCGAGCAGGTTTATTCATCGGTAAACCACATGATTTATAGAGCACCTGTTTAAGTAAAGAGGCTATTATAAACTTAGCATGCTGTATGAGGTAAAGATCATCTGTCTCGTTTTGAGCCGGAAGGAGGTGACGGTGTAATCCATCCTGGGATTAATGAATTTGGTCTGGATTAAAATCAGCATCTGGATTACAGCAACAGATTGTCGCACCGATGCCAAAAATATGTTCAGCAAAATGATAACAAAACATTGAAGAAATCATAGCCTATATTTGCAAATGTATTTATTAAGAATACAGTGGTGTTGTGATTTAGCAAACGGGTAGAAACATGAGAAATATGATCATGCTAACAGTGAGTGTTACACTATTACTGTGTTTACAAAAATGTTCTGATGATAGATGTAGTACTGATTCTCGACTACTGACGATACGTTTCAGCCTCTCCGCCCTATGTCAAATATCACTTAACGACACACAAAGTAAAATGACCAGTTTCATTCTCCTCCATGATGAGATATTTCATATCTAACAGACACTGAGTTCCACAGAGACCAAACAAACTAAATGCAGCACAGTTTTGGTGTCAGCATGAAAGAGTTCCTTCGGTCATGAAGATGTTTGGATCTGAAATGTGACCATGTGTCAGTATTAAAGCCATGCATCAGAAGAAGACCGTCCTCTGCACTTATTTCTTGAGTCCGCTCGTTTTAACATTCATTAGTTAAAGCAAAAAGGAGCTCAGTGGTTGAAATAAACGAAAGAAACTAGGGCTGCGCGATAAATCCAAATGAAATCACAATCGCGATTAGGCAAAAACTGATTATCGTGTCCATCTTGTGAGTGAAGTACGGTTTTGTGATCAGCAGTAAATCTCCATCCGAAGGCCAGAGAAACTCCACACATGCCCCGCAGAAGAAAGCCAGGAGATCTCTATAGTGCTACAGATTTAACTGATTTCATAGATTCAACGTGACTAATAAACACAAAACTACGACAATGCTATTCGACCTTTATCGCTGCATAGAATACTATGAAATATGTTGAGTGCCTGATTCTGTGTAAGAAGCCACATCATCTTACAGAAGGACTACGTTAAGTGAATACGCGACTGATGTTACGATGTATGTTCACATGCTTTCATTTACTACACAGAGATGTAGCTCACTGAGAAACTACGGACAGCTGTCACTCTCACAAATGATTTTTTTGATTTCATAATCTGCATTTTTTGCGTAGTTTGTTAAAGTAAATCTTAGTGTAGTAAATGTTCCTTCATCTGAAAGCATGTGCTGAAGATTTACTTCATCATAGAACCGTCTTTACTGACGAGATGTACTTCCTTATTAATCGCGCAGCCCTAAAAGAAGAAGGGAAAAGACAGGAAATGTAGAGCCATGGCCTGCGGTTCAGACAGCACCATCTTCAGGCCTTGTATCTCCTTACTGAAGCCATTGGTGGATCTTTCTTGTACATCCTTCAAGGTTGGTGTGATGAAAGGGATGTGTCACAGTTAGAGTTTAAGTTCTGGACGTGTGTTTTGTTCACGTTCTTCAGCTGGGCAACAGGTAAAGCTCAAGCCAATCCCAGTGTTTCCACAGTGTGACCAGGAAGAGTGCGAGGGCGAGGGTGGCGCCGACCCGGGCGCGCGTCTTCATGAGCGGCGTGATGAAGTTGGCCATGGTGGAGACGAACACCAGAAGGACCGCCATCAGGGCCAGGATGACGTTGATGAGTTTTCCCAGCAGAGCTCGGGCGTTGGCGTTCTCCACGCCCTCCAGCTGCACCACCTGCTGCTGTTGCTGCTGCAGCTCCAGCTTGGTAATGCGGGTGAGGCAGGACTCCACGGCTTCCTGCAAGCAGACAAACAGCAGGCACACTTGCGCTCAGAATAAACAGACGATATCGTTCGCTGGTGTGGATGCGAATATCGTTATCTTTATAGTTATCATGCTTGTTGTGAACCATTTTAATATATATTTGGGATAGGGTACCCCCCCCCCCACACACACACACACATCCCCCTTCAACAATACTGTCCTCTTTTTTGAAGACTATAAAATGGTCCTATTATATAGGCACTCAGACTGCTGATTTGTTGAGATAATACACTCAAAATAGCCTCCCGCAAAGTCTGATCCAGTAAGAAAACATACACATAAACTACGCAGGAAACAATTTTACTGAATAAATTTGCATTAGAAAAGACGTTAGACTGATCTCATTCCGCAGCATCTGAACGCTGGTATTGTTATTGAGCAAAGCCTCGTCAAAGTGCTTCATTATAATTAACTCCCAGAACTGCGCTCCTAAACAGTAGGTTCTGAAAACAAGGCTGCGGTTCTTCTGCGTATAGTACACAAATTATTATATACAATGCTTTCTCCTACTCAGAAACTCTTTGTGATACTTGGTGCAAGTGTGTTCTCTTCAACTTACTGGAAGGAAATGGTGCTTGAGTCGCAAATTGTTTTATGCGATATTCCATTATGGATGGAAACATAGCTTGCGTTTAGCTGCTTCAGGAGGTTTTAATTTGCACTGAAAGCTAAACTCTGGAGGGCAGTGGCCACCCTTGCTTGTTAAGGTTGGAAACTTGCACATTTGCGCACTCTTCGTTATTGGTGTTCACCTGGATGTCTCGCGCTCTCTCATACGACTGGTACGCCACCTTCTCCTCCATGCTGGCCAGCTCCTGCTTCAGATTGCTCATCTCGTTCTGATGGAGTTCCGTCAAGTCATTTAGTTGCTCTTCCAGGCGCTCGTATCTGGAGGAAACAGAGGAGACACACCTTAGTGCCCTATGGAATCCAATTTTGTATATATTAGTGTGGCTGTGCTATTCATTCACACAGAGATATGTAGAACATGCAGCAGGATTCATATTTCAATAGTATTTTGCAGCTTAATATTCACAGCCACTAGTCCATATCGTGTTTTGATTTAACTGCACTGTTTTACATTTGATGTATCCATCCGAATCAGGCAAATTTTGTGATATTCCATGTTATGCAGTAAATTCCATTTTCATGACTGGATCCTGCGATTCCATCCATGTTCACCTAATCATTGAGCACTAACGGCTGAAGATCTGGCTCTGGAGAGTCTTACCTGTATCGCTCTTCCTGCAAGCACTGGGTCATGTAGCTGTAGTCACTTTGCAGCTGCGCCTTCATGTCCTCGATGGCGTCCTCCATATGCACCTGACCGACTTTGATCTCCTGCAGGCCTTCCAGCAGTGCATCCCAAGAGGAAGACGAGGAGTGGTGGTGATGATGGTGGTGATGATGTCCGTCCAGCCGAGGGCTGCCCATTGCCGCTCCCGCCCCGCCAGAGTTGCTCCCGCCCGCCGACCCGGACGTTGCGCTGGAGCACTCGTCATCGCTGCCGTATTTGGGGCTGGAGACCAACGTGGCACTGCCGCTCAGAGCTCTGGGCGTCTCCTCTGTGTGCCCGTCCTCCAAAGTGTCTTTTAGGTGGGCGATGTTGTCAGCGCTGCCAAACTTGTTGCGGATGAGACTGGCGAACTCTCTGGGTTTCGAGACGACGGCAGTGTGCGTGAGTGCCGATACTCCACCCTTGACCCCTTCCACTACTCCACCTCCGAAACCGCTGATTCCCGCTCGCACATTGGCACCTACGTCCTTCAACCCCTGCTGCATGTCCCTCAAGACGTCTTTGGGCTGTCGTGCAGGACCATTCTGCAGAACAGGGAATAGATGGCATTACTCTAGAACAGAGATAGGCAGCATCGTCCTCGAGTGCCCATGTCCTACAGAGTTTGGCATGCATGGTTAGTGATCCTGTAGACCTTGATTAGCTTTTTCAGGTGTACTTCATTAGTGCTGGAGCTAACGCTGCAGAACACTATCCCTATTGCCTATCCCTGCTCTAGAAAATCCAGATGGATGAAACACACATGCATGTGAATTACCTGCTCGATCTCTTTGAGTTTCTTGTGGTAGTGCTCGAGTTTCTTGTGCAAGTGTGCAATAGTCTGCGCAGACTTCTGGTTCTTCTTCTCAAACACCTGTTTGATGCGTGACGCCTGCTGTTTGTCCGCGTTGTGGGCCAGTTTGAGATATTCAGCCACATTGTCGTCACGGGCCTCCTGCTCCACGCGGATCTGCTCGGTGATCTTCAGGATCTTCTGCTGCAGGTGTTCCAGTGCCGCTCGTGTTCTCTGGACCTCGCCGGCTGCCCCGTCTGACCCTGCCTCCACACTGATGTTCCCGTCTGACCCGCCGTGGCTCACCGAGGGTGGCAAACCCAGAGTGGACACTTCGCTTTTATCCAGCTGCATGCACACAATCAAAACATGAGCACTGGGTTGTGCCGTCATGCTAACAGAAACCTGAGACAACTATTTAACACCTCTGTCATTGGTGCAGCAGCTGCGCGAGTGAGTGGTCACGTCTGTTTACTAGCTGAACAAAAACTCACACGCTCAGAGCGAGAGAGACACAGTGTGACCCACTTTTGTTCTGAAAATATCTCTACGCACACAACATCACACTAAACGTATAAACAATCTGAAACAGGAAGTGCACGTCTTTAGTAACTATGCATCTGAAATTAATCATTCATAAATGCAACGTCGCAATTCACTTCCAAAACATGTTGGATAAATGAATGTCATGCATACACAATATAGTGGCATCAAAGCTCAATCTGCTGTACCTCATGTAAACAAATAAGCTTGCATCAGAGAATGTGTTTCACACGCATGAAGAAACACGCACACATGCATGAAGAGATGCGTGGTCTGCATGTGTGTTTGGAGTCGTTTCACCAGAGGTTACGGCAGGCCATGTATCTACACACACTGCATGTGTGTTTCTCTGAGACCAGGTTTGTTGTGTTGCTCACACACACACACACGCATGCATGCATTCACGCACAGCAGAGCTCCTCTAAAGGTTAGCGCAGTCCATGCATCTTTTAACGCATGTGAATCTGAGTCATGTCTCCTGCTGAGAGCATGTGTGTGATCTACAGGCCACTGATGGACGCATTTAGAAAGTAGGTTGGAGCTGAGCGATGGGGGACAGCAAACACAGACACACGCGCGCATGCATGCAGCGTAAACCAGGGATGTGTGTGAGATGACAGTGGGCGAGTTAAACACATGAGGAAAAACTGGAGCTGACTTCTGACATGCAGAAGAGCGCATGAGAGAGAGACAGACAGATTGGTGATGATGGACAGACGGATGGATGGATGGATGGATGGATGGTACAAGACAGGAACAGAAGATGAATTTGCGGTCATTTACCATGGTCTTCAGTCCAGGGTGTGCAGCTTGACTGCAGAGAGGTGTAAGAGGGCCATATCCCTCCCGTCTGTCTCTCTCTGTCTGTTCACCCCTCCCCTCCTCCTCTAGCTGTCTATCTCTCGCTCCAGTCTGTCATGCTTCACGCTGGACTCAATATCGGCTGCGCTTTATGTCTCTCATCATTGTCTCGCCTGTATCTCAGGTTTCTTTGCCGTCTCTCCGGCTGTGTTTGTCTGAGTGTTTCGACGAGGCTGCGGAGCAGATGAGCAGAGGGGGAGGGGAGTTCAGCGGAGCATGCGTCACACACACACACACACACACACACACACACTCACTGCAGCGTTTACATACACACACTCACAGCTTAAACTGCCGCCTGTGTGTGTTTGTTTTCATAGTGCGTTCATGAGAGCACATTTGGGTGTGTTTATGTGTATGTTTTGGCAGTGAGAAACACATTTTTAAGGGATATGCATGTGTGTGTGTGTGTGGTTGGAGGGAGGGAGAGGGGTGCAGGACATTTCCCAAACAGACAGAGGGGCTGATGGGAAACGCTGACGTCAGTCTCATAGCAACAAGCTTCATAACAACTGGGTCACTGTGTTGTTGCACATAAACACAAGCAACACGCTACATGCGTTTCTGTTATTTAGACGAGTATTTTATTTTAAATAACACAAATGACTTCTCTGGGATTACAGTAACGTTGATAATAAGGTTGATTCGTCCCTCGGTGCACATCTTTTAACAAATGGGAAACGAAAATGAGCATACAATGCAAAAACAGAGAGTTAAATACACAAACGTCAACATTTATTTACTGAATGTTCCTGGTCTGATTGTAAACAGCCGTTTGTCTAAAGACAAAATTGTAATTCAGAACGTGCTCGACCTCCTTTAACGACTGTCGTTACCCAAGCAACGTTAAAAATAGTGATGAAAAGTTGGATATCTATGAAGTCATTGTTTCCTATATAAGCGAATACAGTAATTAAATGGCATTTAATAAATTGCAAAAATGAGAAGGCGTTACAATTGGGATACTTGTATTTTTAAATACAGGTTATTTGACATCAGTAGAATTCAGTTTCGCATCGACTTTTAACACGTTAGCTTTATTTACTTGATTCACTTACCCGTCTAGAGAATGGCTTGATTAGTACTGTATAAGTAACACAGAAGTACCCGACTACCAGAAATATGTACTATTAACGTTTCGCTAACATACCCATTAAGTCCAAAAAAGTTCATTTCTGATGTTCGTGAACATTAAATCGCACAAATGTCAAGAGAACATTAGATTTAATTATTTTGCAAACGTTAAATCTGAAAGTTCTCTCAATGCTCTGAAACAAGTAACATCTAACGAACGAACATCCAGCCACTGTTTCAGAACTGGTTCCATGAATGAGGTATGATATTTTCATCGTTAATAATTCCAGATTATTCTTTTTAGCAACGTTACAATAAGATTGTTTTTTCATAACCTTTGTTCTGAAAACGTTCCTTTAGTTGTGTAGTTTTAGCACAAAATGCATTTCATTTATCAGTCAAAATGTTGAATATTTAAAGGAAGTATTTATTCGTAGATATCAATGGCACAAGACAGTGTTTCTCTTTATAAACAGCTGTATTAAAAGTACACTTACATGTCAATCTACAATACAACATTTATCCATAAAATAAATACAGCATACATTCTGAGTTCTTTGACAATAACAGACAAGTGCAAGCTACACTACTCAAAATAATAAGTGCATTTTCCATCGACGGCGGATATTAACAGGATATTTACAGACAGGTCACAGAAATCGACAAGTATCAGGAAACAAGAATGATCACAAAGCAAGAACAGATTTGTTGGAATACGAAACTTAAAATCTCAGTTATAGTGAATGTAGAAAACTTAGCGTTCGTATCTGTGATTGCGCTTATTTCAAACAAACGTTACTTGTGTTTCTGTGGCTACAAGTAAAACTGAGAGTGTTTGTAAATATTCTGTGGTTTTAGCAGCGACGGCAGTCAAGGAACACGAGCAGAACCAATTTCTGAACAAACTTTTTATAGAATTCGTTCGGCTCGCATTTCACAAACAACGTCAAGTGTTTGTCTATAACTTTACGTCATAAAAACGTAATTTATGAGAGTTGTGTGAGAACATACAGTCAGCTTAGAAGGGTTAGAGTTATAAATAACTTTTATACGTCAAAAAAAAAAAAAAAAACACTTTTGGCACCAAACATTAGTTTTTAAAATTAGCTACAAGTATTGTGCAATAAAGCAATATATATGTGTACATGGCCACTGAAAGATCAGTGTTTTATAAACTGTCGTATTGATCGTAATGAAACTCTTTCGTTATAATGGTCCCGCCGAGAGACAACTTCTGAAATATTTCTAGAATCAAGTCGATTTAAAATGATTTTAACGCATTTTCTTTAACGGAAATATGCTGTTGACATGCAAACATAAACGGAAAGAGGAAATGACAGAGACAACATCCTATTAATGAATAATATTCATACAAACATGATGGAATAAATTGTTCTGGAACAGAGTTCGGTCCATGACACCCGCACCGACCAAAATGCTACGAATAATTGTTTATAGTTCTTGAGAAGATGAAGGTAGATAACGGCGTAGAAAAACAGAAGATCTGGTGAGAAGAAGCGGTGGTTTACGTCAGTGTTCCTCCTGTGAGGACAAGAGTCCAGACGAGACACACTCGTGTTCCTGAGTCAGTGTGTGTGTGTGTGTGTGTGTGTCAGTTATTGTCCTGATTTGCGGGGTGTGGCCACTACTCTCTTCTTGGCTTGGTAGAAATCTGTTTGGATAAGAGAGAGAAAGAGAGAGAGGGTGAGACGATGAGAATGTGCAATCAAACCTTACACTAACCACATATTAATTCAACACAGCTCTCTTTCAATTCTGATGCAACAATGGTCATCATGCATTCAAATACATTTAGTTTAGTAACTGTTTTTAGTTTTTGTAAGCTTTCTACTTAGATAAGAATTAGTTGATACTACTATGAGCATTTCATTACAGATTGTTAAATTATAACATGAAAAACAATCTAAATTAAATATGTTTGGGTTAAATTTACAAAAAAATTTAAATTAAAGTAAATATACATCTAATAATAATTTAAAAAATATATAAAATTAATTAAATATATATATATATATATAGCACATTTTAAGACTAAAAATAAACATCTCATTGCATTGTGCATTATTCACATAATTTAAAATAATTTTCTAATAACCAAAAAAAGGAAGAAAAAAAAATCCCATGCATCCAAAGTTTCACTTTCTAATCTTCTTTTCTAGTTTTGTAATGACACCAAACGAATTACATACTGATGAAACTAAAACTGAAACCACAAAAAGATTTCTGGTGACTGAAATAAATCTGACACTAATCAAAATAAAATAAAAATATTAGATGAAGAACTTCACATTAAAATATCTGTAAGATGTTGCTTTGGCTACTACATGAAATAAACATTTTTGCTTTTAAACACTAAAAATCACAAAACAATTATTTACATTTTAGTGTGTTAGTTCAATAAATTGCTATAATAATTGCGTATTTGTTGAAATGAATACTATACAAGGTTAAAAACGAAGTGAATATTCGATTCTTGTTAACTGCTGATTTCCGAGCGTCTCCATTTGGCTCCGCCCCCTCACCTGTGATATTGGTCTGTTTCCTCTTCAGCTCTGTCCTCTTCTCGGGCGTCTTCTCCACGTCCTGCGGGACAGCGCTGAACCTCTCTGGGGTTCTGGGGATGTTCTCTTTCCCGGCGGCGGATGGATGCTTCTCCTGACAGGAGCGGTACAGGACGGGCACCTTGACCTCGGACACGCCCTCCCACTGATAGTCTCCGCCCGCCAGAGGCATCTCGCTGGTGAAGTCGAAGGCCCAGCGGCGGGACGCCTCCTCCAGGTCTTTCCTCAGAGCGTCGTGGTACTCCAGCTGGAGCTGCTCGTGGTCCACCGGACCAAAGAGGTTCCTCCGCACGGGGCCGTTCCCGAGGGCCCGCAGGATCCGCTTCTGCATCGCCATCGGCTCGAGCTGCATCAGAAAACACATGATCTGAGTCTCACAGAAGTGTGTCCTCTCTGACTGCACTCTCTGTATTTAAGGGCTGGAGTGAGTCAGGATCTCGACATGTCTGGGCAGATCTGCAGGGATATGTGAGGGCATGTTCCTCCGGAGCAGACTCTGACCAGCAGAGGGAGCACAACATGATCACTGTACACTGCTTTCTCCAAATCTCTTCAGGCCTCCAAATATTTCACATTTATTTATTATATGATCATTATTAATTGACTGAATTAGATCTGAAATTAAATTCTAGATGAAAAACCTAACTTTAAAAAAACTATTAAATTGCCTATTAAATGAGCTAAAATACCAAAATTACTAAAAGGAAATTAAAATATAAATAAAGATATAAATTATATATTTATAAAATATATTTTTACAAAACTGAAAAAGGACCTAAAGTAACAAACTAACAAAACTATATTATATAACATTTTCATGTCAATTAAATTTCCAAAAATCATTTATTATTATTAGTTAGCAGTATTTGGCGTTATTTTTTTAACCCAATCAAATGAACCCAACTGCAGTTTGAATGAGATTAGTGGGAATGCACAACGAAAGTTCTTAAAAAAATAGTTATCTATTTTCACACACACACACACACACACACACACACATACATATTTGGGTTTTTGTGTTTCCATGTATGTCTGATGTCTCACTCTTACTTTACTCGCTATATGAAATGTTCTTGTGGGTCAATCCAATGAGGAAATTAGTGTTGAATCTCAGGGGCCGTGGTGAAGGAAACATTCAGGAAAGCACCAATTCTGAGGAACTTTCCAACCAGAACCAGCCATACTACATATTCATGACTGTATATTTCACAAATAATAATACTTGAGTGAATACAATTAATATAAAGTAATAATTGACACATTCTTACAATGACAGAACTGACAAATCAGCATCTAACACTCGAGCTGTGTCACATTTTACTTAATAAATAAATTATTAATTTTATAATATATAACTATTCAAATATTTTGGCCAATACTATGTACTTTCCATGTTTTATTATTATATATTATATTTTTAGAATTATTCAAATACTATTTTTCCATTATTGTTGACGTACACGAGGGCAGTCATTCACATGTCACTGGTGTTCCTGGCGGCTCTTCTGATTCTCTATTGGTTAACATGACGGAATGTACAGCTCATTCCCAGAATAAATTCAAGACGGCGGCGGGAAACCGTACTCTAGTTTGATTGGTCAGAAGTGACACGAACACGCCCACTCTATCTTCAGTCCACGTGAACGTGAAACTCGTGTGAGGAGCCGGTGGAAAACAACATCAGATAGGACTGTGACATTTCACTTCACAATAACATTCAAAATCACGAGCCACGACGATCCGTTCCACTGACAGGGAACGTTTTCAGTTAGAGTTCGTCTTGAGATGGTAGTTTTGCGCGATTGTTATTTTAAAGAAACACTGAGAGACTGTAAACAAGTTTTATAACTAGCCTGCACAAACCAAATCCAACAGGTGTTGTGATAAACGATAACAACGTAAAGGCAAACGTTATGAACGTGCAAAACAATGTAAACATGCAACTTACGTTTTTTTTTTTAAGCTTCTGGAGCGTGTGGAAAAGTTAAAGTAAAGTAAAGTCGCTGTTTGCAGGGTAAGTAGCCTACTTGAGAGATCGTGAACGGCAGTATTGAGTTTAAAACTGAGTTTATACAAAACTTTACAAGAGTCTTGAGGTGAAAGCGTCGCTTAAATAAACTTCTGATCGAGAAACCGTTGATTCCAGACCTTCTGCTGCCACTGACTGAACTTTCTGAACTTTTATTAACTGCGGTAGGCGTGGCCGCTGAATGGGCGGGGCCTCGTGAGCGTAGCACGTGAACTGACAACACGTGAGCGTGTGTGCAGCGTAAACGCGCCTTCATCGTGACATTCCTGTTGATCAGCGTCACAGAAAAGAACAGAACCTTCCGAACGGAACGGACACGCCCCGCCGCTATTTTTACACCGACGTGTGATATTATTTGTTTAAAGTGGTTATTTTCTTTTCTGTGTGGTAAATTGAAAACATATATAGAAAAATACATATATCGAATATTGAGTTAAAAAGGACAACAGTACAGTTCTTCACTGAATGTACAGAAAGGAAAAACCTTGTAAAATAAAAACAAAAAGCATTTTTCTTACTGTTAAAATGAATTATTTTACTTATTCTCAGCTTCCTGCATTTTTAATGTCTCTATATAACACTCCCAGAATGACATCACTGTGTTCTCTCACAACAGGATATGTTACCCAGGAGCACAAAACTCATAAATTAATTAATATTCAATTAATAAATAATCTTTTCGTTGATGTATGGTTAGGATAAATCTGGGGGTGCAGAAAATCGAAATACTGAGAAAATATGCAATTATTTGGCATAAAAGAAATTGCTATTGCTACTTATGACTGGTTCTGTGCTCCAAGGTCCCATATTACAGACAAACCCTGAAAATAACGAGGCCACGCCCATTTTCTCTCTGAAGTGCATGTGAGAGGAGTCTCTCATGAGCTCAGTTATTATTACATCTATATCATATAAAAACTTAAAAATGAATACAGTTCACTGTACTGTCCTAAATCAATAATTAGGCTATAAGTGAGATTGGGAAGCTAATTTCTGCCTGGACACACACACACACAAAGTAATGGGACTTTTATCTCACAGTTTAATCAGAAGCGTGCAATTCTAAAGCAAAAAGTCATATTTGTTTAATATAAATGTGCAATTTTGATGGGAAAAAAACCTAACTGCAGGATAAAAGTTGCAATTAGGTCTACTTTTTTCTTTCAGAAATAGTTTATTATTATAAAATGTATTGTTTCATGCTTGGAAAAAAAAATCTGGGTTTATATCAGAAGTGGCTTCCATAGAAGTTCAAACAATTATCCAAATTAACAGAAAGAAAAATAAACTTCTTCCCATCAGTCATGTACTCAACAGGAAAGGCCTTTCATTGTTGTTAAGTGATGCTGTTTTATTAATGAGCGTTCTTCATTAGCGTGTTTAGTGTTTGGCGGGAGAACAGGACGGTTAAATTAGTTTCCACAGCGCGAGGAAAAATCAGCGACACTCACCAGCCGCGGGAGACGTGACTCGTCTTCAGAGCGTGACGTCACGGAGCCTTGAGTAACGCGACAGAAAGCGCGGGGAAGTTTGAGTTTCTGCGTGAAACCGGTTCATTCATTCCAAACAAACGTTTTCTCACTCTGTGGTGCGTTATTAGTAAAAGAAAGCATAAAACATGTTCTGTTCAGTACTAAACTGAATGGCATAATGTGTCAGAATGACATCCACCTCACCCACTCATCATAACACAAGGGGTTAAAAATCCATGCCATTCATGTCAGCAGGTTACATAACATCTGTTCTGAAAAGTGGAGGGAATTTCAAAGACAATGACAGTAACCAGCCTGAAGTGTAGATTATGTAAGAGGTTGTGATCAGTGACCTCAGAAACCCCATACTGTTAGAATGAGTCTTAGCATTTGACTTATCAAACAAGTTCAAAGGATAGTTCACTGAAAATTGCCTCAAGTTGGACCCCTTTGACTTCCATAGTATGAAAAAAATACGTATGATAATAAATGAATAGTATTAAAGTCAATGGGGACCAGAAACCAGACTCGAGTACTCATGAAGTTTTTTATTTATGGTTACATTCATATCTTTTAACCTCTACACCTACAAAAATGACTTGATGTTTTATTAAAAATGCACAAATATTAATTAAATGGACGATCACAGCACTATAAACACGGATGTTTATATAAATAGTTCACCCAAAAATTTAAATTATGTCATCATTTCCTCCCCCTGGAGTAGCTCCAAACCTATATGAAGAGGTTTTGAAAAACGTTTGGCTGTTTTGGGTCACTGCTGAATTATAGGAGACACAAATACTACGGAAGCCAGTGGTGACCCAAAACAGCCTGGTTACAAACTTTCTATAAACCTTTAAACGTGCACTATCAATATTTCCCATGACAGCTGGTCAGAATGATGTTCTGATATAGCCTGTGACGTGTGAAGAGTTAAAGATCACGTCCGCCCTCTGCTGGTGCTACTCTGCAAACACTGTTTTAACTTCTAGTATATATAAAAAAAACAACACAGTTGTCCCTTCCATGATGTCGCTAGTCAAATCCCTCAGAACGATCCAACCTAACTTAAACCGGACCTCCGCCACAAAAATGAAGCTCAGAACAACTTGTGGCCTGTACAGTTAAACCTCAAACAAGGTTCAGAAATCATTAGAGTTAATATTTAACCAGGATTCTCAACGTGTTTGTGATCACTACTGTACACAAGCTCTCAGAGAACATGAAAACACTAATGTGACGTTTTAAAGACGGCGGCGGGAAACCTGAAAGTATTCTCTTGTAACATGAATTCCAATCTTTTTTGTAGACAACGAGAGGAACATAAGCAACAATATGTATATGTATATATATATATAATCTTTATTACTGCAAACACATGAAACAAAATCTGCGCTACATTTTTGAATAAAGGCTGTTTAAAAAGAGTTATTGTCAGTTAAAATACTTCAAATGTTCAATATAAGATATTGTGCTTGTATTCTGAGTATTTAATAAATTCATAGAGGCCAAAGCATTTTGTAATGAGTTTTAATTCAGATCAACATTATAAACAGTACAAACACTACAAGGAAAAAAAAAAAAGAAAAGAATGAAAGCTGTTCTCCATTCCTCCCCCTGCTGCCGTCATAGTGCCGTTACATCTCCCCCCTCTGATCGCACAGAAAACAAACACGGTCGAGCAGGACCAATCACATTCACCGCCAAAAAAACAAATAAAAAGTCTTAAAAGTGTGAGATGGAATGCCGTCACATTAAAACTGCAAACACGCACAACCGCAGCTACAGAAGAAAACAGAACCGCTAAAATAATGTTAATAAAAAAAACAAAATATATGGGGGACTCCAAGTCTTTTCAAAAAGTTTTTCCAACATGTTTGATCTGTGCCGAGATTCCCGTCACAACGTTCTTCTCCGCGCCGACGTTCATTTCCGGTCATTCGATCTGGAGCGACTGTGAACGACAAGATCCAGAGTGTTGTTTAGCGCTGCTAGAGGTCAACGTTTATCAACACGTTTGAGGCGCTTACCTCCTTGATCGGGAGAAAGATCGCGAAAGCCTGTGGTTCCTGTCTCGAGACAGCGATCTCTCCCTCCGGCGCTCTCTGGAAAGAGATCTAGACAGAATCCAGAACAGAGTTAAGAGCGCTCAGAGAAACCACGCAGGAAAGCCGCGAGGACATTCGAGACCCTTACCTGCTGCGACTACGACTGAGGCTCCTCCTCCTGGGCGATCTGAAGAAGAGAAGAGGCAAAGCGAGTGAGCGCACAGCCAACACACGGACGCCCCTCAAAAGCCCTGTAACTCCAGCCTGCTAACGGTCAAGCGCACTCGGCACCGCCCTGATACAGGGGTGGAGTGGAGACCTCGCAACACATGAGGCTTCGGCCTCGAGCCCTCGCTAAGAGCCTTGCGCTCGAGTACAGAGAGCTACAAAAGTAGTGCACTAGCAGGAGAAACCTCAACAGAAACGCACTGCAAACAACCCCACAGAATGAACACAGTGAAAGCAAGCAAGAGCAGCTCTCAAAGCCCACGCTGCTTCTGTAACCTGAACCTCCGTTTGGGCTCCCCATCAGTCTGTGCTTGCCTAAGCTTAACAACGTCTGTCCAGATCTCATACCAACCCTGTTTGTTTCAACTCAACAGGAGATTTCTCCTCATCTTACATCTGTATTCAGCATTAAACTGTATGAAGCAGGAAAAACTTACTAGTCTTTTCGGTTTTCAACAAGCTAGAAAAGGCGAAGGGGAGGACGGCTGGCGGCCGGGGAGCAGAATTGGCGGGAAAGTGCAGGCCAGATGCTGCGAGCTGATTAGCTGGCTTGCGGATGGGGGCTGGATGTAGTGGATTTTTCCTGCTTTTATTGGTTAGCCGAAGGCTGTTGCTGGTGGTTGGTAGTGTAGACATTGGGGAGCGTAAAACGCTGAATGGTGAGGAATGTGAAGTGGGCCGCTGCCGATTGGGTGTTAAGGTTGGAGGAGGAGGAGCTGACAACGGCATGCTCAGGAACCAATGGGCTGGTGCGACCCGATGACTGGCAACGCCTGGGTCATGTGACACCAACCCAGCCAGCTGATTGGGGCACGCTGGTCACATGATGCTGAAAGAGGACTAGTAGACTGACTCAGAGGGTGGTGAGGAGAGGCATGGTGGTGACTCTGCAACGGGGTTCATGTTTATTAATATAGATAAGAAAATAAAAACAACCTTCATGTAAAGTTAAGTCAACAAAAGATTGCATATTCCAACCATTACTAGAGCCGAGCAGATTACACTAGCGACTGGGCTTTGGCGGCCAATTAGCATGACTAACGCTCGGGTCAAGTTTCAATCCAAAAATCGAGAGAAAGAAGCCTATTTTGAAGACACTGATGGTTTTTTGCACTGAGACTTTATATAAATTGATTAGCTGCTCTAATGTTACCGCCATAACATGCATTCAAGTATTTTACGAACTTACGTATGAAACGTAGTAATTAATCGTAAAACGCAAGATTAAATTTGCGTTGGGTAAAGGTTACGGTGCTGTGATTGGGCACACGAAATCTCAATGCAAAAAAACAAGCCAAACATTTTGGAGTGAAATGTAACCCGGGCATTTCGTCATGGTATGAACCCAATAATAACTTACTGATTTGCATGGTAACAAAATATCAGAATTTGAGAAGCCCAGTCGATCATTGTTTAATGGTTATCAATGACAATGAAGATGGAGGAGCAAGAGATCCCCAGCAGACGCTCGTCAGAACCGGGACACCCGGCACCGGCGGAGCCTCCAGGACTGGCGGGAGGGGCAGAATCAGATTAGTGTCCTCTGGAACACAACCTACAGGGAGACAGGTGAGCGGGAAAACAGGTTTACCTGCGCCTGGGGGCCGGGCTGCGCCTGCGGTAGTCGTCGCGTGGCCGTCGGCTCCAGGACGGAGGCGGACCCCGGTTACGAGAGCGCTTCTCGCCATTGGACAGCTCCACCCTCACTCGGCAACCGCAGAGGGTCCTGCGCGATGACAGCGTGTCAGTTAAAACAGGAGCCTTTACGATTAGCATGACGATTAGCGTTACCATCCACACTCACCGTCCGTCCAGCTCTCTGACGGCGTCTGTGGCATCGCGAGGGTCCTCAAACTCAACGAACGCAAAACCGGGAGGGTTCCTGGCCACCCAGACGCTCCTCAGGGGTCCGTAGTAGCCAAATGCTCTCTCCAGTTCGGATTTGTTCCCATTATTTCCCAGATTTCCAACGTACACCTTACAGTCCAGAGGGCAGTCGCGATGCATGGCTCAATCTGCCAAAACGAGAGAATTCACGTCAATACAATAAAAACAGTCACACAAAAACACTAAAAATGGACTGTAACACAATCAGGTGTTGGCCGTCTGCCATCTCTAATCAGCGTATCAGTTTCTAACTAATTTCAATAACAATCTCTAGGTTAACGCTCTTAATGGAGGTGTGGCTGCTTTCGATCTCCGGGGGGGGGGGGGGGGGGGGGGGGGGGGGGGGGGGGGGGGGGGGGGGGGGGGGGGGGGGGGGGGGGGGG
>JAUCMS010000049.1:363056-385037 GCA_032357445.1 Enteromius radiatus
AAATATTCAGTAGGTGGCGGTAATACTCCTATGGAGTGAACGGCCAGATAACAAGAAGAAGAAGAAGAAGAAGAAGATTAAACTACACGTTTTAAATATGAAACGCTGCAGCGTTGTTGTTTTTGATAGACTGTTGATCAGACACAACTGATGTGATTAGTCAGAGGCTCTTAAAAAAGAAAGCTATTTTTAAAGAATTAGTTCACCTTAATGGAGATATATTTCTATATCAACTCTCTTTTTTGGTTTTGTATACCAAAGCACTGAAACTGATTATGAGATTGACAAAAACCAACAGGGTTAAATATTAACCATGGTTTAAACGTAGTAAATGGTTATTTGGTGAATTGACTACAGTTTGGTTACAACTACATGGTTAAACTATGATTAGTTTAAGCAAAATCATGGTTAATTTGCATTTACCATGGTTTTTGGGCTTTATTTGTAGGAAAACCTTGGTTAATTTTCGTAAGGTGCATCTTGAGGTGCTAAATTTGGACTAAAAAGGAATACTGCATCATAAATTTGCCATTTTTCCTCAAAAAAAAACAAAACAAAACAACAACAAAAACAATCATATTCAGAAGACTTGGGACATATTGCTAATTGAATTGAGTTGAATTACTTTAATAAAGTCTACTTTTTCTGCACTTAGACCTCAGCATGCTATGGCTACTGTAGACAAATATTCTTCTGAACATCTCTGTTCTGCAGAGGAAAGTAAGCCATAGAAATTGGGAATTGTGAAAACCATGAATGTGAAGTAGTTTTGTGGGTTTGTTGTCATCTGGGCGGTTGCTAATCAGAGATGATTTACTTTGGAGGAATCATCATTGACGTCCCCATCAAGCGCTCGCATTTCTCACAGTTAGAAACCACATCCGTGACGTGTTGCTAGGGCTGTGAGAGTCTTTGGCGATGCTGCTGACGTGGAGACACGCCAGCGGTAATGCTTAGTTTTAAAGTTCTAACAGAAAGGCATTTTAACTAGAATGCTCGTTATGAATGCGCTATCGACTAGGTCTTTTCATGTCGACAACCATCCTGCGTCAGTTTTTAACTCTCGAACCTCTCTAATTCTGAGACTGTTCTTTATCTTTTCCCCTGGTTTTACTACAAAACACTAGCATTCTCAGCAGATTCATATCTCTGATGAGAAACTGGAAGCCAGAAGACCTCAAATCTTGATCCCAAGCTTTGAGCTCAGTGAGAATGCCAAACCTGTGAATTGAACGAAACCCAAAACAACGACTAATCAGTAGTCTGACGCATCCATTATAAATGATTTTGTGGAAGCAACAAAGGCATATCTGCACTATAATTAGGACTCGAGGGGGAGGAGGGGAATTCTTCAGACCTGACAGCGTGAGGTCACTTCCTGTGTTGGGGACGCCCGGGGTCTATATAAACCCTGAGACCTGACCGTCCACTGGTCAATCATCTGCAGGACAGCAGACGAGAGAGAGACGACACGTGAGTACTGGAGGAAGTTAGTGGCTTCATGAACTGATGGATGTTGTGAAGTTTTGTTCTGATGACGGTCTGAGTTGGTGTTTTTGCTCTTCAGCTCGAGGAGTTTTAGTGTTTGGATGATGTTGAAGCTGCAGAGATCTCAGCAGTGCGCCGCTCTCATGATGATGATGGTGGTCGCAGCCGTACAGTGTCAGGACAACGAGAGGTTATCTATCTATCTATCTCTATATATCAATGCAAATCTATCTATCTATCTATTAGGGGTGGGACAGTACGTGTAACAAACCGTACGATTCATTCTGCAAATTCTGTATGTAAGTGAACATCGTTAGTGGGAACTTTGGAGTGAGCGGAGCACATGCGTAGTCGTTTGAAATGCAAATTTGTAATTTCCTCATTATCTTCAGTTGGGATGTTTCAACACCCATGGATGGTTCGCAACCAATTTGTACGAGGTGCCAAAACTCATAAAATCACATGAATTCATACGAATTTGTAAGAATTAGCCACCTCGTAAAATATATATGAATTGCCGTGAGATTGAGTCTGCTGACGCACACCATGCTGCGTCGTCGAGGAACAAGATAATGTTTGTTTGCTAAGTGCATTCCAAAGACTACCTAATGGCACGCACCTGCTCTGCTCACTCCATAGTCTCCACTAACAAGGGAATAAGGAAGATTACCTTGGAATTTGCAGAGTGAACTGTACACGTACCTGCTATCTTTCTGCTTGTCCATCCATCCATCCATCGATCTATCTATGTGTCGTGATTTCTGTTCAGCAGGCGGGCGGTCACAGAGCATCAGCTGATGCATGATCGCGGTCGCTCCATCCAGAGTCTGAAGCGGTTGATCTGGCTGTCCAGCGCGATCGAGGGCCTTCACACGGCGCAGACGCGCACACTGACCACCGATGACAGCAGGTGGCGCTCTCAGCCTGGGAAAGACCACAAGAGAGCACTGGAGACGCTGCTGAGCGACATCTACCGACCTCACCTCACCAGAGACGGAGAGAAATAACACCATCGTCAAATACATCCCATCTGACGTCTGGCTAAAAATGACCAAGGACTGTCCGACCCCCCCAACAGAACTAGATCGCTAGCATTATGATCACCAAAAGTGTATTAAAGACAAAACACGCTAGTTTTGTGAAGACAGGTGTACTGATTATAACGTAAGCGATGTAGTTTTGGCACTGCTCACCTGCACTCCCATGCTGTGTAAATCTACCTGTAAGTCTAGAATTGGTTTCGTGTGCTCGACACCATGGTACTTTGAAATACACCACATAGTATCGCATATGGTTTTCACAAAGTACTTTATGACTGTATTTACACATGCAAAAACATACTTAATACTATGGTACTTTTTTGTGTGGAAGAATTTCTTGTGGATTTATCTATCGGATGTCTTGGTATGTCTGCTTGGACAGTTTCAAATCTCTAGTAAATCATCCTTGCTATTATATTTATTTATATGGACGACTAAAAACAGATCGGATTTTTGATTCATGATATGTCTGTGATTAAAGATGCTTTTAAGCAGAGGGGGGGTCAGGAGGGGCCCTATCACAAACTTGGCCCCACACTATAACAGCCAATCACAAAATTGTTATGATATTCAACTGAGCTTCCTATATTTCTCTTTTTCGCTTTCTTCTCACAACTCAGTCTTCACTCCCCTCCACACCCACAAACCTGCTAATAATGAATATAATGTTCGCGAATCAGGGAGCTGCTATCAATTTCCCTTTAAATATGATTGATGATTGCGCCCGTGCCCGCTTTGTTCCAAGAGTGACAAAGATACTGCCTCTTCAGCTACAACTTCGAATGAAGACGTCAGCCAAAGTGATCGAGATGTGCCGGACATTCCACATTAGCGGCACTTTACGCTCAGAATGTGTCACGGGAGGCGCTCAAGTGGTAAAATAAAAACAGTAATCAGTACATTATAAAATGAAAAGAAGCAGGTTTTTAAAATCCTGTAAAATGTGAATTATTTATTGCAGATTTTGCCCATTTATTGTGTCTAATATTCATTTCATAATGACCCTTATTCTGTGAAGTGAAAATGTGCAAATATTATTGGGGTGAATTAAATGCAAGACTAATGATAACAGGCTTTCATCCTTTTGCTTAAAAAAGGTGGACTTTAATTAAAAGTATATCCAGTATACCACTTCTGGCCAGATGGGTCCCTGAGCAGAATAGTGTTGTTCCTCCTCCATCAAAGAAAAAACACAGCTACTAGCCTTTAAGGGGTCAAAATAGAACTTTCATAAGTAAATAAATTAATTATAATTACATTGTTTTATTTATAAATTACAATGGTAGCCCTAGACAGAAACTAGCCTATATGATTTTATTAATACAGTGTGATTGATTTTATGGTCTCAAATTATCAGGCCTTTGGTGCCCTTTGCAGGTATTGTATTACATTATGTATTTTTACAGTGTTATTCAATGAAACCATACTTGAACCATATATTGCCTCGTTGCTTTTATATAACACATTTTAGGTACGAAACTGCAATGTTAAGTCAGATGCGTTGTTGTTGTTGTTGGTGAAATAAGACAATAAAACACATTAATCTACAAACGTCAGTCAAAAATACTTCACGGGATTATTACCTAAAATTAAAGCACCGGCTTTATCTCTGTTTTGTTCCCCTTTCTCTGCGCCGGGTTGCGCTGATGTCTTTCCCTCATAGAGCCTAGTTGTCCATCAATTATGATTGTATTCAGCCGCTCAACATAGGTGAGCGCGCGCGCGTGCGCGGATGCGGGAGCGCGTGTCATGTGTGCTATGCACGGCGTTCATAATATAATTAGCCAATATATGATATGTATGTTCATGTTTAGATTTTTATGTTTATGTATACATTTTTCTACACAAACAAATGAATCTACTGAAGAAACTGTTCAAATGTGGTAAAATTATTTTTGTGTACATAACACATAAAACAAACACCGCACACCAAAACAATAGTTTTATTCGATTTCTAAAACAATGAAAGTACAATATTTTTTTCTCCAAATTTCCAATATTTATTTATATTAAAATCATATTTCACAGTGCTCTGTATGAATTTGAACCAGCGTGAATATAAAACGATAAATAAAGTGAAGTTGAAGTTCAGAATATAAAACTGTACGAAATATGAAACGTGTCACACCTAAACCACATTCAGACACAGAACTAGTTATTAAAAGTATAAATCCTCTTCTCTTCACAGAAAACATGAATCTGTCCGTGTTCTAGAACGTGACGTGAGTAGCGGTCTCTCAGCGCGTGGAGGGAAAGAATGTCAAAATGGCGCGCGTCTCTCTCGTTCACACAAACACACACATTCTCTTCACTTCTGGACAAGTGTTCGTCGGCTATCGCTTCTTTATCCTGCAAAAGATCAGAAACAATTGCTAATAACTGACAGAAATGCGTCTAAAAGCCCCTGAGAACATCTTGACCCAGACGCTGAAGTGAGAGGAGACCTGAGTCATCAAATGATACGAGATATTCTGAGACAGCTGACTCCTAACTCCTGACATTTGCACAAACAGTAGTGTGGTAACATGCTATTCTGAACACAGCCTCTCTAATTATGCTACCATTTCCCTAACAAAACATGGCATTCCCACAATGCATTGCGGCTCGTTTTTGAAAAACCAGTTTCAAGCCACACTCTCAGAAATAAAGGTATAAGCTGTCCCTGGGGCGGTACCTTTACAAAAGGGACATGTTTGTACCTAAAAGATCTATTTTGGTACCTTACTGAACCTAATAGGTATAAAAGTGTACCTTTTGAAAAGATACCACCCCAGTGACAGTTTTTATTTTTTATTTAATAAATAAAAACGAGAAATGTTTCTCTGAAGACTGCTCTGAATGTTTACAATAATTATGTTTAGTAACAATTATTGTATGGTTTCAGCCTGGGATGAGTATTTCTAATCAAAAGTGATGTGAGTATATTTCTTTACGATAAATAGTAACAAATGTTGTATTTTACTGCAGTTTATTTTATTATTTTTATGAACAATTTTAATTTTTACTTGTCTTTTAAAACATGTGTGTAGTTTTAATTTTTAAGTAATTTCACACCAGGGTTAACTGAAAAAAGATTTGAGATACTGCCTTGGCAACTAGCTAAAATCATTTCATGAGATAAACTAACCGAACAAACCAAAAGTTTAACGTTTATTTTAATTGTATCGTATCATGTGGAAGGTCCGAGAGCTCTCGTAATTAATCAAAACTAAGGTCTTATATGTGTGAAAGGACATCAGGATGAGTAATTAATGACAGAAGTTTTATTTTTGTGTGAACTGTCCCTTTAAGTACCAGATTTTGTGCGTTAGTGAGCTAGTATCAGTGTTGATATCTGCGTGTGTTGGGTTTCTCACATCACTGCAGGATGTCGGCCAGTTTGTCTTGGTAGTACTCGTAGTTCTCCTGGCAGTCCTCCCACGGCGTGAAGGTCTGCTCGTCGTTCTCCACGAAGGTGTCCCAGGTGTAGGTGAAGTCCAGCGGCTTCATCATGCGCAGTTTACAGCCAGCGGCGGACAGCGCCTTCAGCCCCGCCTGGATCTCAGGCTCCTCCCACTCGAAGAGCCGCGCTGAGAAGATGGACAGACGTACGGTCTTGCGGGCCCTCAGGACCTCGGCCAGCTTCAGGGCGCAGGCGGCACAGGGGCTGGAGGACATGTACCAGGTGATGGTGTATTTGAGGGCCGGGTCGTAGTTGGGCAGGACCTGCTGGAAGAAGGCCTCCTCGGCATGACCGCTCGCGTGCTCGTCCTCGATGAAGCCCCGCAGGAGTCCACTGGCCCCGGGCCCCTGGTCGACCAAGTAACACAGGAAGGTCTTGTTCCGGCCGGAGGAGTACTCCACGTTCTTGAACTGGAACTTGTAGAAAAACGGGTCCATGCGATCCCTGCGGACACACGAGGAGGTGATTCAAGACCTGCGCAGCACCCTCTGCTGGAGCCTCCTCACATTACCAGCTGCTTTCACTCTTAACAAAATATCCAGGAGGAGTAATACCTGTAATATTTCCCAGCAGCACAAAATTTGGTGCTGTCAAAATAATCATCCAAAAATTTTTCGTTTTGTAGTATATTTGCGTGTACAGTGTGTATTTATTAAATACACACACATGCATGTATATATATATATATATATATATATACACAGGCATGTGATTAATTGACAGCGCTAATATATAAGCATTAATAAAAGTATTCATAAGTAGCACATTTGTAGCAACAACCAACAATACATATATGTGGAAATATATCAAAAACTTCATTTTTGATTAGTAATATGCATTGCCAAAAACTTCATTTGAACAACTTTAAAGATGATTTCCTCAATATTGAGATGTTTTTGCTCCCTCAGATTCCAGATTGTCTAGTATCTAGTATCTCAGACAGATATTGTCCTCTCCTCACAAACCAGACATCAGTGCAGAGATGATTTATTAATACAATAACCTACCACTTTAACACAAGTTTCAGGACAAAATAAACACGAATGCACATCAGAAGGTCAAATGAATCAGTATATTGAATCAAACTGAATCGAATCAGAAGTAGTTGGCTGGTGAAAGGCCCAGCGCTGGTCTGCAGTCTCAGAGGGGTTTCTGTGCTTGTTTTTAACAGCTCCTTCAGCGGCTGACAGATGGAGGGGCTGTTAGGGTTATAAATACCCTTGGCGGGGGCAGAACGTTATTCTCAGTCTCTGACCCATTTACAGGAGCCACGGCTCGGGGCCATTGTGTGTGCTCGCTGCCAGATGAACCTGATTCAACTGTACCAAGCACCTGCTACGAGATGATCCACGACAATTCACAGCTTCGGCGTGTCGACAGGATCAAACTCTTCAGGGAAGGTTTATCAAGCACATTCAGGATTCGTAAACGTCCGTCGGAAATCCAACGATAGTTCCAAGACACCAATCATACGTCAGAGATCTCAGTGACTCTTACTGGACGATGACCGGGTTGTTTTATTTCTGTTTAGAAGTTTTAGGAAAAGCATTCAAGAGGAACCTGACACCTAAATGAGATTAAATACTTCCTCAGAAAGGTGCTTTAGTCTTCTTCTCAAGAACTGTTTAGACTTCTCAAGTTGGTTCTTCTGGACACCAGCAACGCTCTTGATGCTTCAGGTTCTTTAAAGCAGCACATGGATGTCCTGGTGTTATTTTTAAGAGCGTTTTCTTTGGACGACACACAGCGAGACACATCAGGGCCTGTCAGGACTGACCTTGTGGGGGCTGGGGTGGGTTTATCTGCACATGTTCCCCAATACACCCGTGGAGAAACACGCTTCTCGCTCCTCAAAGAGCATCCAAGGAACTCTAGAGGAAGTGGTTCTTCTGTGGAATCGCTGGGAAAACATACTCTGAGATGTCTGCATTTCTCCAGAAAATGATTATCAAGCTTGAATTACTTCACAATGAGGCATCTGTTATCATTACACACCCTCATGTCGTCACAAACCTGACGTCTGTCTTCTGTGGAAACACTCGCTCTATAAATAATGTCACTGATAACACTTTACTTTTCAGTGTCTTTGTTACACAATGCATGTATTTACAATTACAATGACAATTAACTATGCGTAATTACACGCTAACCTTAATCATATAGTAATTAATATTACTCAGTACTTATTTGTATAATTGCACTGTAACAAAGACACCTTAAAATAAAGAGTAACCCAACTGGCTCCCCAAAGAAGCTGAACAGTTCTTAAAAGAACAAAAAAACACTTTTGTTCGATGGAAAGCTCCTTCATGAAGCCATTTAAGCTTTGTGTGTGGAACAGACTTATCCTGGGCCCGCCCATACTTCCTGTGACGCTACATTCAATTTCGCCAGCAAAGTCAGTCTGGCCAAGCTGCCGCTTTAGAGCATTTCTGTTCCCAAAAAAAAAAGGGAACCAATGAGAAACGAGCTCCACCCCCAGCACGATTGAGGCGGGTGTAACGCGATGGCGTGATATCGTGACATGATGTTTCGTAACCTTTCGACGATGCTTAATTGTTTGCTAATCTCTTCGAAAATAATCACTGAATGACTGTAAACACCAGCTACTCGCATATTAATCTGGCAAAACCGGCAGAAATCGCTTGACGACTTTTCCTACTGCTTTAATGAAGCTAGCTACAATTGTTTACAGTGGCTTCAGGTTCAGTCGCTACGCATACGTCATCGGAACGAGTGCTCTGATTGGTTGTAGATTCGTCCAGTAGTATACAGAGGCATTTGATGGACGCAGGTTAAGCCCGCCTCCCAGAAGACGGGTAGTAAGGCAGCTTGGCCAGACTAATCTCGTATGAGCTTTATAGTCGCGGAAGCCAGGCTAGAACAGACTCACAATAATGGATTTATTCCCTTGAATTTGAATAATTGACATATCCGGCCTGATGATCCCAGGCACTATTGGTTCCCGTGTGTCACGTGACCGGTTGTGATTTAATATATTTGTGTGCAAAAGTATGAGTTATGAGTTTGGTTTGTTCCTCAAACAAAGCTGATGCACGAGCGATATTGAACACTTTACGGTAGTTTTCAGATCGTCTATCAAACACCCCGCAGAAGGTTTGGAGAAGCTTCTGTTCCTCTCAGACTCACCCGGTGATGATCTCAAACGGAGGCAGCTCCATGGGCTCCGGTTTCTCTGCGCTCTCTCCGTTCGCCGTGGCTGCGTTACCGGCCGCAGCCTGCCCATTCCCCGCCGGAGCGCCTGTCCCGTTCACCTCGGCTGGCTCTCCTTCTTTAGGGGTTTTCTCCTCTTTCTTGGCCTCATTCTCTGCTTTCTCTTTCCTCTTGACACTCAGACGAGAGCTGACCCCTCCACTGCTGCTGCTGCTCTTTCTGTCGGCCATCTCTGCAACTGAACACACACACACACCTCAGTATTTATAACTGCTCTGGAGTGTGTGTGTGTGTGTGCAGCTGTCGGTGTGTTCTATTAATAGACCTCCTGGCCACAGAGACGATAGATAAACGAGATCTAACACAGGACATATATCCTAAACATTTAGACGCTTCTCTCTCATGTCAAAGAAGTTTTAGTTGAAGTAAAGGCCTCGTGTAAAAAGCATCCCATGATGCACCTTGTGAACTTCCAGAAGCTGGAAGACAGCGAAGATCATTCCCAGACTAATATTTGTGATTTTTAAAAGTTTTCACTACCGCACTATACACTGTAAAAAATAAATGTCATTTTGACTGTTAAATGCTGTAAAAATGCTACCCTAAATAAGTAAATTTCCATAAAATATACAGGGAAAAACTGTAAAACAAAAAAGCGGACAGCTAATGTAATTTTACAGTAAAGTGTTGTTAATTGTACAGTTTTTAGTTGTAAAACGTGAAGGTATGAAACAAATTTTAATATCAGTGTGCATTGTTGAATTTACTGGTTTACATTCAAATTTTCTTGTTTGTAAATTACAGTTTTTTTCTGTAAAATGTACAGTTTGCGGCCGTAAATGTTTTTACAAAATTATTCAGGCAACACAGCTGCCAAAATGTTTCTGTAAAAACTACTGATTTTTTTTTCAGTGCAGCCTATTATTTAAGACATGAAAAATAAGGGTTAATATTACAGAAGAAATATAGATATTCTTATATGGTGAAAAAAGGTTTAATAAGTATATATAAAGTAGTTAAAAAAAGATATTTTGCCCTCCAGATATTTCAGTGAGAAGAAAATGCATTCACATTTCTTGATGTTTAAAGAAAAAAATAGTTTTTGTCTGTAACGTGTGTCAATAAATAACACATTTCAATTTAAAAAAGGATTTTGTTATCCATATTTGCATTTAGACCACTGACTGAAATATATTTTCCTGCCCCTGAAACATATTTTAAAACAGGATACGAAGGCTGAAACTAAATATATTTCAAATTTAAAAAATGTATTTCATTGATCTGCACTGAACACAATAAAAATATATTTTGAAAAAAAAAAAAAAAACCAAGTCGTGTATTGTCTTATTTTGCAATAAATATTTTTAAAAGCAGTGTAATTGAAGCAAGCAGCAACAAAGATACTAAGACTTGTTTTTATTGACAGTATCTTAAATATATTGGCAATAGCAAACACCGTGCGCTGTGCAGATTCTCAAATAAATCTGTCTCTTTTTTAAGGATTTTTAGATATATTAGTGGGAGGGAAAGTCATTTAGATGGCTTTTGCTGCACTAGCATAACGCTAGCGTTCAGTGATGTCATTTAGGCGCACGCTTGGCCTTATAAACTTCTGTCGATCATTCGTGTTAAAGCTGAGGCGATGAAGAATGTTGGCGTGTCACTGTACAAACAACTGAGGACAGATGAGATTAGAGTTCGCTTTTATCTTATTCACGGTTTTCTGCTTCGAAACCAAACCGTTACATTGTGAAGCTTTACAGTAATGTAAATAATGTGAAGTGATGTTATCACTGGATAAAAGCAGTGAGGACACTCGAAACAGCTCATAAATGTAAAATATGTGCTTAATACGCAGTTTACGCGTTTACCGCGTTGCTGTCATTACAGATATGTTATAGTTATCGAAATTGAGAGACAACCGGGTGTAAACATTTTTACATTTGAAGATCAGGGTAAATTTAACTTTATTTTAACTGTATCTGGGACACGTGTTGCTTTTGAAGGGCAGTACTAAATAAAAATATCATATTTAGGCAAAAATAAATAAATAAATAAAATCTCGATTTTGTTCAAAAGTTTTCAACCCCTCTTAATGCATGTGTTTCTTCTTCTGGAGCATCAGTGAGTGTTTGATCCTTCTGCGGTAGTTGCATATGAGGTCCTTCAGTTGACCTCAGTCTGAAAAGATGAGTCTCAGAATCAGTCACTGTTGGAAAGGGTTCAAATAAACACACATGCTGGAAAACCAAAGAATTTGTGGGAGCTGAAGGACTTTTCTGAAGAACAGCACCAGTTTAACTGTTCAGGACAGACAAGAGACTCGTGAACAAGCATCATTAAAACACATCATTCAGAGAACAACACAGTATTAGGAATCAAGAGGATGTAAACTGTCAAGTGTTTTTTGTTTCTTTTTCAACATGTACTTTACCATCGTTCCCAAAATCATTTACATGGCATTGCAGGGTATTTCCATTAATATTATGATAAGGTTAATAAAACAAACCACTCACACTTCCTGGTACTTTTTATAAGTGTATAAATAGCAATGTACATGTCTAAAAACATGACGGTGTATGGTGTCCCACAGGTTTGATGTCGTTGCAGTGCCCGGATCTCTCCACAGGGTGGCAGGAGTTTCACACTCATTGAGTCCAACTGTGTGCAGCTCTCATTAACTTCATTAACTAGCCTAGTAATGTTGTCTGGAGCCGTTAATAACTTTGGGAAGTCGACAGAAGGAATTCCTCGCTGTCACACTGACCTTCATGCTCTACTTGATGTGGTGAATATATAACAGACCACAAGCTGAGCGAAACACACAGACCATCACCACTGGGACTTCCCTATGACTTCTGTTGTTTTAATTTCAACTCATTATGATCACAACCCAAACCGATCCCTGTCCAACCCTTTACCGACAGCGCTTGCAAATTTCCGCGTGAAAATAGTGACAGTGTAATTTAAAGTCCATCATAATGACTTAAGGCTGGTTTTCAGCTTTATTTATGAATCATTTATTTAATGGCAAGCAGTGATGTAAAGGGATTTCATCTGATTTAGTTCTTTATAATCAAAAGTATAGCTCATCATGACCTCAGGAGATGAATACCTTTGCGAAACGCTGTGAAAAACGTGTTGGCTTAACCTTTTTTAAATATGACCTCTATCATACTGATCCATTATTGTTTTTCTTTCTCTCTCCCACGCAGGTGATTGTATTTATTTATGATCTTCTGCAGAATTGACCAATAAAACATCTCAAGCCTGAAAACAAAGAGCATCTTTGTTTGCTCACATCTGCAGCACGTTCTTAGGAAACAACACAGACTTCTTACGTTCCTTTTTGGTATCTGTGATGATTGTTTTTTAAGAATCCTGCCCTAAAAAGTACTGTCACACAGACATACACTCATGACTGATGGATGTGTTCACACTTTCTCCTCTGTTGAGCGTTTAATCAACATTAAGCAAGAGAGACGGGCAGAAAGAGCGACAGGTGACAGACGCCTCCGCAGATGGAAAGACTCACTGTCTCAAGAATAATTTATCTTTGTCAGAACCAGTTCATTTGCATTCCAAGACATCTTTCCTTCAGCAATCATCAGTGTGACGTCGATAAGGAATGGAAAAAGAGTTACGTTTACGAGAGGAGGAAAATCTGAATTGAGTAACATGGAAATATCTAAATCTGGACCACATAATGAACTGCTATTTTTAGTACCATAAAAATAGAAACGGAAAATCCAGCACAATTATGCATGAAAATGAGCAACTTCCATTCATATGTGGTGGTGGTATTCTGCTTGTGTGTGTCACTAGGCTGAAATGCTTACATCACTCGCTGTCATCATAAGCTTCATCCACAACAACAGAACGGTGTTTACCATCACCTACATCTACTAGAAAAGCACTCAGCCATGTATGAACACCCAAAACACACACACACAAAAACACCAGTCCTGCAGCAAACCGAAACCTGTTACACACACACACACATATATCTGCGTTGCCAGTAAATATTGACAGAAATGACTTCATCCCTCCAGCAATAGCTGAGAGAATGGGTTAATGTGTGTGTGTGTGTTGTCATGGAAAGTGCACAGTTGACATAGTATTTGCTCGCGTTTATCTCTAAATTTATGTTAGCCGCCTTGTCATGTTTCAAGTTCATGTTTCAAGGTCTGAAAAGCTATTCTCTGAAAAAAACAAAAGGGTAGAGTGGCCGAGCGAGAGCGAGAGAGAGAGAGATATTCGCTGGAATTCCCCCTCCCAGGAGAATATGCTCACCTGGCCACACCTCCCCATGCATCTCAGCAGGCCACGCCCCTTCTTTGCCCGTTCTTGCACTATAAATTCATCATAAGCAGCAGGTGCATAAGCAAACCTTCTGATACTCTGAACAGTCAACCTCAAACCACGGACGACAAACCCTTACCGACTGGATTATTACCTAACTAACACTTGCACTGGTATTTTATCTGGAAACGAAGCTGCCTTTAGCCACCACAACTGGTAAATAATTTGCAATTTAAAAAAATCAGCAATTTATTTATTTATTTATTTTAAAAAAGAACACATCTGGTTTGCAGTTTTGGATGAAGTTCAATTGATATGGTTTCTTATCTTGCAGAATTGTCATGGCGTCAAGCGAACTTAGTCTCATTCTCAACAACGCAAATGCCAACCTGTACCCATCCGAGCCGCAGCCCAACTTGTTGAGCATGACCGCGTCGATGGGCAGAGCACCACATCTCTCAGAGTTGACCTTCAGCAGTAACAACAACAGCTCCATGGGTAAGACTCATCACTTACTCCTACTCGTAGCTCTTGATATCTGTATGGTTCTAGCCTTGGGATGGTTCCCATCACCCAAACGAGAGCCCAGACACGCCAATAATATCTCATCCCTGAAGTCTGACCTCAGTTTCTGACTCTTAAAATCATTAACTGAGACAATGTTTAACTTGCCCAATGTAGACAGGCAGGAATGCTTTCTTTATGGCCTTTCGGAGCAAAGCAGTCATTGTTGACACTGCGATCAAAACCTACGGGGTGTCAACACAACAGATAGTTAAACACACAACAGTAGCTCTGGCCCTGGAGACAGTAAACCTGAGCGGGTATTCTTCTATTGTTAAGGGCTTGGGTGATCTCACGTACTGCCATGTCATGTGGTCAGAGTGCGGGTGTGAATGAGGCTAAACGTACTTTGAACCTGTTCTCCGGCAGGCTCCTGGGACCAGGTGAACCCACAGATATGGAGCAGGCATAATGTGCTGGAGTGGATCGGCTTTCACGTGGAGGAGGGCAGGTTCGATGCCAGTCTGCTGAACATGAACTACTGCAACATGGATGGGCTCACGCTGTGCACGCTGTCAAAAGAAACTTTGATGAACATGTTCGGATCCATGCTTGGTGAACGGCTTCATCACAGTCTGGAGAACCTAAAGGCCAGATATGGTGAGCAGTGAAGATGAAACTAGTTTGAAGAAGCCTTGGAAGTTTTCGTACTTGAATGCATTAACACCTTTGATTTGTTTGTGTCTACAGCTACTGACCTGTCTGAGACATGTCTGAGCGAATCTGAATTAGACTTACTGGACGACATACTGCAGAACTCGTTTCCCTTCATGCACGGACCGAGCCTTGGTCCTCTTCTGGAAACGGTGGTGGTCCAGCCCTCAATCCCATCAGGTGAGAAGCAAACTCCACTTTGACACTTTTCAACACAAACCAGCATCCAACCATCGGCATTTTAAATAAAATGTGTAATTCTCTTGGTGCAGATAATTCGGAGAACAACTACAGCTACTTTGATGAGTACACCAACCAGCTGACTCCAGAGAGCGACCACGGCTATGACTCTCTAACTGAGAGTTTTCAGAGCTCCAACACTGGTGCGTATCGCTACAGAACTCTAATAATCTGTTTAGGTCAAGCATCCCGAAGTTTTCGTGAAGTCTGAACGCTCTTTTTGTTGGTATGTCCTTTACAGGTAGCTTCTTGAACCCGAGCTCACCTGATTCCAACAGCAGCGACTCTGACCCAGATTACTCAGAGATGTCTTACTCCACCAGCACTAGTAAGTTCCTCCGATTCTTCTTCTCTGATTCCGCTCCTAGAGGGAGACCTACTTGCAGAAGTTAGTTCCAACCTTAATCAAACACACCTGGACCAGCTAATCAAGGTCTTCAGGTTTACTTGGCAACTGGCAGGTTGAAACCAAACTCTGCAAGCAGGTAGCTCTCAAGGAGCAGGTTTGAACTGAATAATAAAGTAGGGAGTACCTCAAGTAGACGCATCTAACATTCGACTCGTTCATTTCTGCAGAGAACTTTGTGAAACAAGAGTCAGGAGAGCCCAAAAAGAGAGGGAGAGGGCGACCCCCAAAGTGCCAAAGTGAGGGATATGAACATTTCATCCAGTCCAAGAAAAGCAAACACGGTGAGTGCACAGAACTCTAGTGGAAGAGCTATCTGATGCTCAAGATCATCCGTACTAAACTAGACTCTACTCTTCTACTGCAGCTCCAAGAGGAACCCACCTTTGGGAGTTCATCCGGGATATCCTGATCCACCCGGAGAAGAACCAAGGTCTGATGAAATGGGAGGACCGCAGGGATGGCGTCTTCAAGTTCTTGAAGTCCGAAGCTGTCGCTCAGCTCTGGGGGCAGAAGAAGAAGAACAGCAGCATGACGTATGAGAAGCTCAGTCGAGCCATGAGGTAAAAGACACAGTTCTGGGATCAAGAGATTTGGGGGTTGTATCGGTGCATGTTAGGACAGTGGAATAACCAGCTTGCTCTTTCCCGCAGGTATTACTACAAACGAGAGATTCTGGAGAGAGTGGATGGACGCAGACTGGTCTACAAGTTTGGGAAGAACTCCACTGGTTGGAGGGTTGAGGAGACTGGATACTGAAGCAGTCAAACGTAGAGACTTTGGACTCCTGCTGATGAGGAACTAGAAGATCCTCTCTTTAGAAACACACTCTTCCCAGAGGGAAAAGGTTTCACAGAAACTGTAAGCCAGAGTTTTGGCTAAAGTAGGTTTTATGAACCGATAAAGGGGCAGTGGTCTGGACCGAGAGGCACGCGGGCGTGGCCTGGCTCAGATAGTACTGCTACATCACTTTAAGACTCTATGTAAACACTAACTATTCTTCACAATTGAACTGTGAGAGAATGTAAAGCTTTGTTAAGGCTCTTTGGTATTGGGAAATGAAGTACGCGTGTGGGTATATTTGTCAGAGCACTGGAAGAACACGTCGGTGGTATGAAGTGTCTGTAACGTTCATATCTGCTGTACTGATTGATATTTGTTCTACTGTATATAAATGTATGTATAAACTATATATTCTTCGTAATACTTGTCAATCGAGTACAAATCAGATATATCATTGAAGATTCTGCTCAATTTTTATGTGATTTTTTAAGTCACTGGATAATATGTATGAGGTTTGCCTCTCAGAACTATTATGTATGGCATTTATTTGCTGTTTTTTGTATACGCCTTTTCTAAAAAAATAAAATTTCTGATTAAAAGTCATTTATGTTGCATTTGTGCCTCACCCTCCCGAGCTATGTTCCACTCGACCTTATTTCAACATTTACTTTATAATTGCTCAATTTGCTCAAGCCTCCTTATCAGACATCTTAGATGTGTTGAAACGCGACTCCTTCATGCCAGTTTCAAAACAAACATGCAGATTAGTGCAGGATGAAGGCTATTTTTATGCATCTTGATGCATGAAGTGTATGCATAAACAGGTTAAAAATGCAGGTCAGATTTCAATGCCGATCAAGAGAATGATTCAGCTGTTTCTGAACTGAATTCCAACACGTCTCTCCATCACGGCCGATGGGTTTTCCTATGGATGTGTGAAGTCAGTTCTCTTTGTGCACACATTATTTACACATTTAAATACGACTGCAAACACAGTTAGGTTGACTTTAAGTTCTGTGCTGTTGCTTCATATTTCAGACCTAGAATTTCCAAACGACGCACCTGATACCGTATGACCTCAGCTTGAACTTGATCGCATTTTTCATATAGCAGGTTTAGTTTTGCATTAAGAGCACAAAGCGACTGTTTTTTAGAGGTCCAGCATTCAAATACACACGCATTGCATTTGAATTTTGGATGTACATGCAAATAGACGCAGCTGAACAAGACAGAAACTGAGAACCATCGCTAGCAGTAAACAGTCTTTGAATTGGATAATCTCGCACACATCATTCAATACCTGTGAGAGTCGGAAAAGAGTTTATGAGCTCAAAAACACTTTAAACTACCCTGGAATTAAGGTCATCTGAGAGGGTTAATCTGATGGTCTTGAACCGGATTTAAATTATATGCTAGCGTCTCGGATGACTTGGTTACTAAATAGAGCAGTTTCACTCCAGAATCCCTACACCGTCGCCATGTTTGCCCTGTTATTATTAGCTCTTAACAAAAGTGACAAATGTTAAAAGAAGAACTCATTTGTGCATAACATAACCCACTTCAGGTGCGTTTGAGGTGCACGCTCTTATACTTTCAGTATTAAACAATACACACAACTATGCACACGGTAAACATCAGGTGCTTTGTCAGTTGGACTCTCATGACTAGCATTCCCTGTACACTCCTAAAGCTTCTTTTGTCATGGCTTAAATTACCAACATAGACACATTATTCAGGTCAAGAATGTTTTTCGAGAAGCCAAGCCCGAAAGAAGGCTGGAAACGCCATTGAAGTGACTGTCAACTTCACCCGCGGCCTCGATCTATCCCTGAAAGATTAATTCAACGCATGCCACTGTCATTTCAATGCTGTAAGTCCATGTTTCACTCACAGCATTGCTGTCTGTTTTCTGCTGTGGGGTTTACCTGACTGTCATGACCTGACCCCTGAAGGAAAGCTGCTGAGCGCGACGAAAGTGCATGAAGCAGAAGAGAGTTAGTTTGATGGTGATTTATGACAGGCATCAGATAAGAGCTTGTGTGTGTGTGTTTACGCCGCTCACTGGCACTGCTCAAGCGCATGTCGCGTCTTGTTTGCTTGAAACGCCACATTTTTCCACAGTTCTCTGGAAGCTGCAATGGTCAGTGTGTGTTTGCGCGATACCACATTTATGCTGAACGAAACCAAACATGCAGAGGAAATGATCACTATTTTGCATTACACATTTACTTTTATATAGGTTAAATATGCACACAGTGAATAACTGAAGGAAAATGCATGCGATTGTAATAATTAGCATTTGTGATTGCAGCAAAATTGCTGGAAATTGAATATAATTATAATTATAAAAAAAAGTTTTAATATGATTGTATAAAATAAGTTACATAGCAAGTAACTGGTCAAATTATTTACAATTTTTAACTAAAACATAAATATGAAAGTGTATTTAATATTAATGATGAATAACAAACAAAGAAGAAGTTTCAGGATTGTTTGGTGTGTTTGGGTGTTTTCTCTGATTAATTCATGTCCGGTAAATAAAATGATTCATTAAACAATATAAACTGCTGCGGTCACATGACAAACTGGACTGTAAACCCAACTAAACAACAGCAGCAGAAAAACTGGACTTTAATTAAGGTGGTAATAAAGCAGAATTTTGTAAAAAACATATTTAACCAATATTGTTCATTTCCAAGCTTTGTTTGCTAGTCATGTTATAGTACAGATTTAATGTAGGTTATAAAGTTTCTGCAGTGTGTGTGTCGGTGAGGCTGGTTT
This sequence comes from Enteromius radiatus, assembly GCA_032357445.1. Lineage (NCBI taxonomy): Eukaryota > Metazoa > Chordata > Actinopteri > Cypriniformes > Cyprinidae > Enteromius > Enteromius radiatus. Next base: position 381,931 of record JAUCMS010000049.1, read on the forward strand.
CTGTGTGGAGCATGTGATCATGAAGCTCCGCCCACATCCTGTCGCTCCCAATATGAGCTCATCTAACTGATTTGCATAAGTATGCAGGGATTTTCCCGCCTTCTCCCCTTCAACTTCCAAGTAAAATCCATGTAGATCAACAGCCCCCACACACACACACACACACACACCTGGAGAAGAAACTCAGCAGTGTAATAGTTTGATATAAACCGTAAAGTTGAATATCGGATCTGTTTTGGTGTGTGATCATTTGTTAATCATTTCATTTCCAGGCTATGTATTGGTATTGATGGAGCCAAACGCCCGGCACACTTACGTAAAGAGATCAGCACGGGCCAATTATTTATTACTCATGTAATTGTGCTTTTGTTCAAGGATAGAAACTCTTTGTTTGAGTGTCAGTAAAAACACACGCTATACTGGCCTTCACAGATCAATTAAATAAACAGCATGTGAAAAAATATGAGTTATGCAACATCACATGCAAGGGCATTATATTCACGGCCAATTATGAAACAAATAGTACTTAATACATATATATATATATATATATATACTTAATATGTTCAAATCTATTTAGCATAATAGGAATAATAATAAAATAATTTTATATGTATTATGTTGCATATAATGCAGTACAAGAATAATACACCGTACATACTGCAAGGTTTAGCTGGTTAGCACAGGTTAGTTAGTCACTGCCGCTGGATGTTGGTCAATCAGCATCTTTTATCCGTTCAAACGTGTTTTCTGATGAAACAGGGCAAAATGTTTCTGCACATTTACGTCACAGTTATTTCATTATATTACAGTAGGATATTTCATTATATTACAGTAGGTGACGTCTGTTTTTCACAAAACTCCTGAATTACAGAGTCATAAGGGATTAATTGTAACTTGCGTGTGAAAGAGCAGCGTGAACATTCAGCTAAACGTCTGCGTTTGGGTTCCTCAGCAGAAGAGTCATTAATAATGACAATATTTGGCTGAAATGTAAGTTTAATAACTGATAAACGCAGGGGATTGATTGGTGAAGTTAGCATTTAACTGTCTGTATTGTCCTCGTAATCTGATGATGATTATGTAACGTACATTAATGGTGCGTTCACAACCATAATGATAAAGATATAGTTTGAAAAGTCAAAAAGAAATAAGTAGATTAGAAAAAACCGAGCAGAGCGCAAACATTTAAAGAAGCAGGTGTGTGCGTTAACAAACACAATGCGTTAGTGCGGATGCTAACAGAGTTATCATATAATTCAATACAAGGGGTGTTTTCTTTTATAGATATTATAGCTCCAAATATTACATTTACTGTCTTTTCTTTGGAAAATAGTCCCATTATATTGAACTTAGCCCAAATCATTTCATTAATAAAAAAAGGAAACAGATACGACCCTGGAAATTGTCATCCAATCCCCATTCTTAGTGTACCCTCAAAAATGTAAGAAACAATTATATATAAACAGATATAAGAGTAGTTTAATTTATGATTTCAATCAGGTTTTAGGAGATCTTATAGTAACCAAGCTGCTGTGATGTCCAGGACTAAAAAAACAAAGAGGAAATCAATAACCTTTGTAGCTTTAGAGGATCATCTATATTTAGTTTAGGATTTCGTTTTTGCTACGTCTGTTTCCTGCTTGGGATACAAGTGACTTCAGGTAAGAAGCTTTGTAAGGAGACGGATGCTTTATTGAAGTAAAACAGGAGTTGTTTTATTTGGGTTTAAAAAGAATTTGAGTAAGGTTTCTAAGAAGTCTGTTAAGGCGGGGGATTGTTTAATGTCCGACAGAACTACCGTTAATTATCTGATATATCCTTTAAATAACATAATTAAGTCCATAAAAGTTAGGGTTAGGGTTAGGGTTAGAGGCTTGAACCCTAGCTAGGGCTAGAGCTCGGTGTCCAGCTCGGTCCTTGCATGCCCCCCCGGAGGAAGGCGCGAGGGCAGCTAAATAACGGAGAAGGGGTGGAGGAGGGATGCGCAAAAGACGAACTGCGGAAGGAAAGAGGAAGGGGCTATTTATAGTGGGTAGAAGGGTTTTGATTGGGCAGGTGTAGTGAGGAGATTGATTAGGAGATGCGGTGCAAGCCGAGATTAATCGACCACGATCCTCTCGAAATTAGTTTATTTGCAAAAACTTCACTAGTTTTCTTGATAAACCGAATATAAAGTAATTTTGTATAAGCGTGCACTTTTTGGATATTTTATTTGTCTTGTGGTTGGATGGACAAGTTACAAAAAACGACAAAAAAAGGTATTAGTTTTAGGTTAGGTTAGGGTTTAGTTGTTTTACACATGTTGATGTTTCCATTTTAAGCATCTTGATTGGTTGCCCTTAGAAATCAGATTAGAACATAATATTATCAATAATAGAGCCCAATCATATTTTAACGAGGGTAAATGAGCAGCGTTGTTCAAATGTGCATGGTGTTTGGTACGGATCACAAGCTCAGTATGGTGTACCTCAAGGCTCAGTACCAGGACCGCTGTGGTTTGACCTCCGACTGAACTGAGCTGCACAGTGACATCATTTTTAATATTCACAAGTGTGGAGCAAGTTACCTGTGAATATTACAGGTATTTTGTAAGTTTGTAAATGTAGATTTTGACTGCGAGCTGTGTACGCAGTACCAGGTTTGTGCTTAACATCACGGACAACAATGGAAAGGTTTTGTTTTTCTGTAGAAAAGTATAAAGAAAGAGCACACACAGACAGAGGATCCAAGGAGGAGGCTTGGTTTCTCTCAGGGAAGCAGCGGTTTGCAGTCTTTCAAGAAGCTGTGTATTGTTGCTGGCTCTGATGGGAAGTGTATGAATGAAAGGAGCACACGCCCATCACTGTTCTGCTGTTACATCACACATCTACAGGAAGAGAGAGCTTGGTTTCCTCACAACACATCTAACATCACAATAGAACAGCATCGGAAACTCACTGTTAGAGATACAGAGATATTACCAAGATCTCATCTGTCAGTATTACTGCCAGGAAGGCAGACTTTACAGAAATCACCTCATGGCTTATGTAATACTAGTGCTGGGCAATGATTAATCGCGATTAATCGCATCCAAAATAAAAGTTTTTCTTTACATAATATATTTG
>JAUCMS010000049.1:401421-427137 GCA_032357445.1 Enteromius radiatus
CGGACCAAACACGGACCAAATGCGGACTAACAGAACATTGGCAACGTCCGGAGGACGTCCCCTGTTTGCTGGGATATCAGACAACTATTTAAAATATTCTCTCAATGCATTCTAGCGCACCTTTAATTACTTCAAACAGACTGAACTCAGTTATCCAAACTATTTTTTTACACAGATTTGCTTTAGTTCAGGGTTCTTTTCCAAATTCAAATTCAAGCACTTTCAAGTTGCATGTTGCAGATCGAGCAGAACAAGCGTATTTCATGAAAAAACAGCTTTCTTGCAGAATTCAAGCATTATCAAGGATTTCGAGCAGCCGAACAAACCCTGTTTAGTTCTGTGACGGAAGATAAAAGTGAAACTGCTGCTCATACAGATATTAGATTTAGAAATGAACTACAGGTATTTAATGTTGCGCCTCACAATTAAGTTTCGTACAACAAACAAAAAGAAAGCACTTATATTCAAATATAATACCTGTATCTTGAGATTTGATCATGTAGACGTTTCTTTCTATGATGCTAAAATGAAAGCAGGAAGTAGTTTGCGATAGGAGTCTTTTATTTATGATGGAGTCTAACCGGTTTCTGTCTGTCTGGTCTGATAAATGCAGAAGCATGAGACATAAAAATAAAAATAAAAATAAAAAAAATCACACAGTGGGTATGGAAAGTATTCAGAACTTAAAAATCATTTAAGTTAATTATTTTTCCTCATTAATGCACACACAGCAGCCCATATTGACAGGAAAAAAAAAAAATAATTGTTGACATTTTTGCAGATTTATTAAAAAAGAAAAACTGAAATATCACATGAGTGTTTTGGGAAAGATGCAGCAGGTTTTTCACACCTGGATTTGGGGATCTGATGATATCTTACACAATATCAGTTAATGACACAATGGTGTCAATAAAAATAAAACGTGCCTCATGTGATCATGTTGTGTTTTGCCAACCAGATTCTAAATTTATGCAGCAGTTCATCAAAATGTGTATTTTATTCATCAAATAATTTGCTAGTCTTTACAGCACATCTCAGAAAATGTTATCGAAAGAACTATGCTTCTTACACTACGAGTCAAACGCTTTTGAACTGTAAGATTTTAAGGTGTTTAAAAAAAGAAATCTCTTCTGCTTCTCAAGCCTGCGTTCATTTGGTCCAAAGCAGCCTACAGCAATAATATTGTGAAATGTTTTTATTATGTAATAAACTTTTAACTGTAATTTATTTCTGTGGTCAAATAATTTCCAGCATCATTACTCCTTAATATGTAGATTTGCTGTTTAAGAAACCTTTACCATCTTATATCTTCTGCAGTAACCTCAGGGCCATAAAATGCTCCGACCCTGATTAAATACACATGTCTGTTAGTTCAGGAACTGGTTTGGATTAGATGTTCATGCCACTAAATCTATGTATTTGTATGCATCAGGACAGCCAATATACCAGGCGGAGCCAGAGAACGTTTAGCTGACTATAGTTTAACTTTCGATTTTTAACTTCTGAGTTTTTTTCTGATTTCAAGTCAATACAGTTATAAAAGCCAAACAACAAAAAGAAATAACACACATGTCAGGTCAAAACGCATTATAAATTTACACCTTAGACAGGATAAAGATGCAGTTTTCACTGCTTTAGGATTAACTTTAGATAACTAGTTCCCATGTACTTGTGTCTAAATCCACTATAAATAAAGGAAAGAGAAGTTTAAAGTCAATACATTTTTATGATGTGAAATGTTATATTTTCCTATACTCTCTTTTGAGCGCTCAAACAATCCAGAGAAAACTAAAGAAAGAGAAGTAGGCTGTTGGTTTAGTAATGGTGCTATTGGTGGGCGTTAAAACCACTCAATGTCCCAAAACTTGAACAGTGTCGATTATCGTCCACAAGGGGGCGGGTTTCTCCTGGCGCTCTTCAGGAGTTCCCTCGAGAGCTGGATGAGAAACTAGAGGAGCAGAACTTGTTGAGATGATCAGACTGGAGCTCTCGCTCATCCGCAGCACATCATCTGATCAGCCAGAGCCGTTCAGCAGAGCGTCGCCATGATGCTGCGCGTTTTATTCGCTCTGATCGTGTTCGCCGGCTCCGTTCAGGCGGATAAACGCGCGGCGGAGATGAAGACGAGCCTGTTGGAGTCATCGCCACCACCATCATCATCATCCTCAGCGCCCTCCGCAGCGCATCGCGGTGGTGATGAAGATAAGGACGCGCGCGCGCCGAGAGTTCCGCGCGGCTCCAAACACAAGCAGCAGCAGCGCGAGCGCAACGCGCACCGAACCCCGCGCCCGCATCCCGACCCCGACGCGTTCTTCACCACGCAGCGAATGTTCAACGGCTCGCTGCGCGTCCATAACCCGCTGTTCCCGCTCACGGAGGAGTCGTACAGCGCGTACGCCGTCATGCTGCTCGCGCTCATCGTGTTCTCCGTGGGCATTGTGGGTAACCTGGCGCTCATGTGTATCGTGTGGCACAACTATTACCTGAAGAACACCTGGAACTGCGCGCTGGCCAGCCTGGCGTTCTGGGACTTCATGCTCCTGTTCTTCTGCCTGCCGGTGGTCATCTTCAACGAGCTGACCAAGAGGAGACTGATGGGAGATCTGTCCTGCAGGATAGTGCCGTATGTGGAGGTGTGTGGCCATCAAATATAATCCGAAAGTTAGAATAAATAATATCTGCTCTGTGAGGAAAGGACAGTATTTGGCTGAAATACAACTATTTGAGGGAGCAAACAAATCTTTGACCTTTCTGAGAACGTTTAGAAAGAATGCGCCTTTTATTTAAACCAGACGTGTCAAACTCAATTCCTGGAGGGCCGCAGCTCTGCAGAGTTTAGCTCCAACCAGCTCCAAATCACACCTGCTTGGAAGTTTCTAGTGATCCTGAAGACCTTGATTAGCTGGATCAGGTGCGCTTGATTAGGGTTGGAGCTGTGCAGAGCTGTGGCCCTCCAGGAATTGAGTTTGACACCCCTGATTTAAACGTTAAGGGAACATTCCATTTAATAAACATCGCAGGAATGTTCTTTGAACTTTGCAAAATGAGTAGTTTGTTAAAGTACAAACGTATAACTGAAACGTTTCAGGGAAAGAAATCTGAATGGTTGGTGTGCTTCAGAATGTTCAGGGAGTATTTCTAAGTAACGTTTCCACAATGTTTGTAAAATGATAAAATAGTATGTTGGAGTAACCAATCATTTTGCGTAACTTTGAGAGAACCTTGACATTCTGAGAACATTAGCTGGGTATTTCTTCATCTGTTTTTTGTAGCAATAAACATTTAAACATGGTGCCATGTCTACCAACCATGCTAATACAACAGTGCAAGTTAACACTAAATAGTTTTTCCCACACTGAATATGAAACTAGCCTTCATAATCAATCAGAGTCGGTGTGTGGCGTTGTGGGTAGTTTCTTGAGTTAATTTTCCAGCCTCCTCTTCACAGCACCAGCTCTCCTGATTGTTATGTAAATGAGATCTCCGGGTAATTAGCGTCACTAATTGGGCCTATTAGCGTGTTGAATGAGTGTTTAGAGTGTGTTTTAAGGGCAGGATTGTCTGCGGAGAGTGCTTGCCTGTCTGTTGACCCACTTCTGAGGCCCTGAAACATTTATTATACGGTGGTCAATTAACATATTCAATTAGATGCAAATCAACATTCTGTATAATATGCACCGTCACTTGGGAACATTAACCCTTATTTATATGACACTTACTGGCTAGCGATGACATAAAACTGTTAAAGTGTAGAACTTTAATCTATATACCATAATATTGAATGATTGGATATTAATAACCTATACCATGGTCGTTAGATGGTTTCCAATGTATTTCGAATAATATTACATAGTGGCACTTCATAGTATATGCTCAAAAAATGTGGATATGTGTCACCATTGTATATATTCAAAATCATTACTATGATAGATGTCTGAAAAACATGGTGTTACCATGGTAAATGTCCAGAAACATGGTATGACCATAGTACTGCCAAAAAAACATGATATAATCATGGTAAATGACCACAAAAATGTGGTTTTACCATTGTTCAAAAACATGATTACTATAGCAGAAGTGATATCACTGTGGTAAATGTCTAAAAAACCATGTCAGCTTAGTAAAGATCCAAAAACATGGTATCACCATGGTAAATGTAAACAAAAGTTTCTACCATTGTACATGTCAATAAAACATTGTTGGAATGACCATAGAAAATGTTCCCAAAAATGTGGTTTTACCAATATAGATGTTCAAAAACATGGTATCACCAAAAAAGATGTCCATAAAACATGGTATTACCATGATAAATGTCCCCAAAAATGTGGTAAATGCTCAAAAACATGTCATTATCATAGTAGAAAAAAACAGTGGTGCCACACACAACCCTGTCAGTATAGTAGAGATCCAAAAAACAGTATCACTATGGTAAATGTTAACATAAAAAGGTTTTACAATTGTACATGTCCACAGAACAAGGTATAACCATAGTAAAGGGTCCCCAAATTGTGGTTTTACCATTGTAGATGTTTAAAAACATGACATTCCCATGGTAGAGATCCCAAAAACATGGTATCACTATTGTTTGCTAAAAGGAAAAACAGAGGTTTAACCATTGTTTATGTCCATAATACTTGGTATCATTGTTGTAAATGTCCAGAAAATAGTTTTACGATGGTATATGTGAAGAAGACAAAAACAAATGTCATGTTGTGGGTCCAAAAATGTAGTATTGCCACAGTTAACAGCAGCTTGTGTCATTTTATGTCAAGTCACGTTTCTTTACAGAAAGTAAAAGGCCTCCTCAGTATTTTGTTCAATCACATGGATTTGCTACTTAGCCCAGTTTTCAGCCGGGAGGTAGAACTAATCAGTGGAATAAACATTTGTCAGGACTTTCACTTTCTGACTTTATAGCACTTTTAACAATATTGATTGTGTGAGAGTTCAGCACAGAAGTGTGTATGTTCCTGACGAGTGTTTGTTGACGTGTGTTTCAGGTGACGTCTCTCGGCGTGACCACGTTCACTCTGTGTGCGCTCAGCATCGACCGCTTCCACTCGGTGACCAGCGTCCAGCCTCGGCCGCAGCAGGTGGAGTCCTGTCAGTCCATCCTGGCCAAGCTGTCGGTGATCTGGGTGGGATCTCTGGTCCTGGCGACCCCAGAGCTGCTGATGTGGCGTCTGGAGCAGGAGGTGTCTCCGCGGACGGGTCTGCCGGTGGACTCGTGCGGTCAGCAGCCGTCTGTGACGCTGCCGGAGACGCTCTACTCGCTGGTGCTGACCTACCAACAGGCCCGAATGTGGTGGACCTTCGGATGCTTCTTTTGCTTGCCGCTGCTGTTCACCGGTGCATGTCAGCTGCTCACGCGACACGTGGCGGACGAAAACGCCAAGAGCATTCGTCCATCATCTTCGTCGTCTTCTGCGTCTTCATCTCCGAAGAAGCAGCAGCGGCGAGAGCGTCAGCTGACCCGTACGGTGGTGGCGCTGGCGTCCGTCTACGCCCTTTGCAGTTTGCCGGAAAACATCTGGAACTTTGTTCTGGCTTACGCGGGCGTAGAGGCGGGCGTGGCCACGCGGGCTCTCCTCGCTCTGATTGGCCAGTTCCTGTTGTTCGTGCGGGCAGGAACGACGCCCATCCTGTTGCTCTGCATCTGTCGCTCTCTCGGCCAGGCGTTCATGGACTGCTGCTGCTGCTGTTGCGAAGAGTGTTTTCCGGATCCTTCGTCGTCGTCGATGTCTTCGTCCACTAACGCCACTGCTGTCTCCTCGTCCCTGTCCTCACCCGTCTCCATCCAGGAGGAGAAGCTCAAGATCGTGTCTGGAACATCGCCCGCAGTGTTCTTCGATAAAGTGAAGGACGGCCCAGCCGAGCTGATCATCGGAACGCCGTGTTGATCTTGGAAACTGTGAATGAAATATCATCCATCGCTAACACTCTTAAAGGGACAGTTCACACAAAATTATTATTCTGTTGCCTTTTAAATGTTCCGAACTTTTTACTTTACTTTTTAAAAAATGTGTTAATAAATTATACTTTATTAAATTAAATATATTATAAAATACAAATATGAACGACATAATTATCATGCCAGAGTTAAACGCAGAAATGCAATCTTTCATCTAAAATTCGTGTGATCATGTTAAGTGATTTAAAATTATCGATTAGTTGCTGTATTTCAGTCTGTAAGTGTATTTTCTTTGTAGATCCATCACTTCTACACTACAGGAATGCAAATTGTGAACTTTGTTGTATTTCTTTGGAATTAATAACTAATAATTTGTTTATCCGTGAACATTGTACTGCTGGATGGACAGTTGCGGCAAACTTGAAAACATTGTTTTTTATGCACTTCATTTCTATCTTTAAATTGTCAGTGTTTAAAACTGAAAGTATGGTTTGGAAAAACAGAAATTGTGTTTTCAGATCAACCTTTATAAAGTTTAATTTTCTGAGTCTGTCTCTCACAAATCAAAGACTGATTCTCTGCTGGAATTAAACGACTTGTGGCCGTTTACAAACTCTCAGCAGAGACAAACGACTCTATGAACTATGAGAAAATACTGAAGAAACTTTGCCTCTTTAACACGGTAGATAGAAATGATTATAATAGCAAAGTGAACCAATATAGCTGAACAGATTCTTAGCATCATATCTTTTGTACTTCTTTTTTTTGTACCTTGTTGCAGCCAATAAAAGTTTCAAAGAGTTTGAATATGTCGCCAACTTTGAATAAACTCTGTTTAAATGCTTAAAGGATTTGTACTTATGTGACCTGTCTGTGTGAAAGAATTGGACACACAGTTGAACTGCTTTTCCTCCTACAGTAGATTCTCAGGAGGAGTCGTGGGGGCCCATAAGGGCCGTATTGTTCCCGAGCCGCGGCCCCCGCGCTGAATATCAATAGCGGCCCCTGAGCTGTTGCTACGCGACTGTCACACGCCAGCATTCGGCATTCAGACTCCAAACAGCAGCAGACCAGAAACAGACATGATATTCTTTTGGATTGCCGGTTGTCGTGGAGACGGGACCCTCGCGTCGATGTGGGTAACACGGAGGGGCCGTTCTGCGGGAAGAATGGGGTAACAAGTAATCTAGGGTGGATTAAACACTCTGCGCTGTCTTGAACCGCACAGAATGAGGTCAAGAGTGTGTTCTACACATTCAGGGAAACTGAAGTCTCTGAAGCTGATTCTTGGGAACGGTCCTTTGAGGTTTGTCGTATGGTAACACACCTCAAGAACACAAGAGGTGACCACATTCAGTTTTGCCGTTATACCAGACGATATTCAGGTAGCTAAATATAAACATGACAATAGTTCATGCTAGTTTACATAAGTTGACCAGAAAGTGAAAACTGGCCATGGAAGAAATATTTTCCACAACAGCGCCCCCTGTGGTCTATATTTTATAAGTTTAACAAATGTTTAATTCTCATTGATTAAAATGCATTAATTCATAAACTTTTTTTGTCATTTGCTCCATTATACAAGTATCCCTGATTTTAAAAAATATATTTTAATCATTAAGTATCAAAATTTCATGTTGGCTGTTTAATTTTGATTAATTTTAAAATGATTTAATTTAACATTTTTATGATCATTAATTATTATATTTCCATAAAACTCATAAACCCTCTGCAGTTTCTTTACAAACCCATTTTGGGAAACCTTGACGTAGGGCAACAAACTGTGTTTTTATATCAATACACAATATCAAATCAGAGAAAACGAGACAAGTTTCATCTAAAAGTATAGCTCACATCTCAGACACGTCTATTTGACGTATGCAAGATGTATTTTTTAGAGTTTTTTTTTTTAAATAGGGTGTTTCCTTTTAGATGTCAAATATACGTCTACTAGAAGTCTTTAAGATGTTTGATTTAGACTGTATGTCTGAAAGATGTCTGTCAGACGTTTGTACAGCAGATCATCTTGTAGACATATGTGTGCTATCTATATTACCTAAAATAATAAATTACGTTAATTAATAAATTACATGTTTGTAAAATACAAATGTACAAGCTATTGAGCTTTTCGGATAACGTTCAATTATTAGTGTACTGTTGAGGCGACCTCCTCAGGTAAACAAATAGAGAAAATAGTGTCAATAGGTTTTGTGAAAAAGAACTTCTGTGGACAATATTGTCTTTAAAATATAAACCAACACCTTTACGATTATTATCGAAAATATTATCGAATTATAGCGCTCGAGCAGTTATTTTGTTGCCATGGCGACACCTCAGGCACACTTTTTCAATGAAAATAGGCTACACAAGCTGATGTGTAATTTAAATCATAATTATGTAAATTACGACTACAACTAACTCAAACAGAACACATACTTTAAAACAACAAAATGTATGAATCGATTTCCCAAACAGTGCCATCCCCAGATGTTCACAAAAGGAGGTTTTGTCACATTTCTTCTTCGGTTTTGCATGAACCCACAGTGTCCTTCACAGAGGGTTATTTTGTCACAGATGTGAATTCATGAATGATAATCAGCATCGTAAAAATACTGATTTGACACACAGAAAACAGTACTGTGGTGTTACCACGTTTAAAACGCATGGGAAAGCACAGTACTGTGGTGTAAAAATAAGTCCCTCAGAGCCAGTGTGTTCATTATATATTCATTGAAGAGTTGTGTGTGTGTTTTGTGTGGGTTGACGGCTCTCTGACACTGTTTGTTTTGTTCCACTGAGAGAGATGGAAGCTCCGCATGAGATCGCCGTGGAAACCCTCTCAGAGCCGCTCCAGATCACCGCGGGCTCGGCGGAACCGACCGTCAGCAGCGCCGCGTCCCGCTGGACATCCGCTCGTTAGCCTACGCTCTGTCACCGTCTCCATGACAACACTGACCTCTGACCTTCTCACATCCTACCGCCTGAATAACAGAGGCAAAGTCCAAAACCGGTCCAAAACCAACAGCAGCTAGGGGTCTGACGGGATGAATGTGTGCAAACGGACCGTTAACTCGCTAAAACCAACAGAACACGTGTGTACTTTTAAATAAAGAGAGGTACTGTGGGCGCTGAGGGTCAGATCTCTGAGACTGTGTAATCTCAATGATTTAAAAATGACAAATTGATTGCCTTCTTAATTTAACATGTATTACCGTTTAAAATACATTTTTATCGTTCAAGCCACATAAGTAGACGTAAAGTTAATCTTTAGAGCAGGGGTAGGCAACGTCGGTCCTGGAGTGCCAAGCTAATCAAGGTCTTCGGAGTTACAAGGGCTACAGGCAGATGAGGGTTTTTTTAGGGTTGGAGCTAGACTCTGCAGGACATTGGCACTCCAGGACCGACGTTGCCTACCCCTGCTTTAGAGAATAAACTGCTGGAGAGATTTTATCTTATTTAATAATTAATCAAGGCATTTGTTTAGCTCTACTGCCCTCTGGTGGTGTAGTTAAAGACTTGCATACTGCTCTGTTTAGTGCACACAAAGTACATGGGGTATATAAGTATATACTGTATAACGCTGAAATACAGTAAGATAGCATATTTATTATGAATGCTACTTTTCTCATCAAAATAAAGCTCCTTAATGTTAACAAGGAATCAAAATCTAAACCACATCGAATTAAAAGAAAGAATAAACCATGTTTCTGAGAGGGAAATCATTTAATTTCATTTTTAAATAATCTGTAAATAACAAGAACAACATGTACAGTTATCACCGCGAGTACGAGAGAATAGAAAGATCCCGAATGAACAACTGAACTGATCGAGTCTGGTACAGAAACACCGGTTATGTGACTGCTTTAAAAAGTTACGGTCTGATCCATATAAAGAGGAGGGAATAGAATATCATCAAGTTCGGTCCAATCACACGCTGATTATACAGTAACTATGGCAACCAGCTCCATCCCATAATGATTTCATGCAGAGGGGAGGGGGGGGGTCACATGACTCCCCAGCAAACAAAAGAGCCACAACAATTAAAATATCAAAACAAACATTATGGCCACATGTAATTAGACAAGAAAATAAAACAAAATAAAAAAATTAATCAACACACATACAGAAAACGATCAGAGTCCGGATGAGCTCATGTCCATGAAGTACTGACGACAGCAGCGAACAAAAGCTCCAACAAGAACAGCAGAAAAACAAACGTTCTGCGATCAGCATTGAATCAAGGAACGCAACGCAACAAAGTGACAATCAAGCCATCATCGTTAGTAAAGTGCGGCACTGCACACTTCATTTACAAACCTAACAAAGTCACGTAACAGTTTGCCAACAACGTGAAGTATGCAAATTGTTTCATTACTACAAATTCGTAAAATGATGTTGTTATAAGAAGTTGACTTGTACTGACTTCTAAGTGACTTTTGCAAATCACGTCATTTATGAACACGATGCTATGCGACCAAGTTTGCTAACAAAGTAAATTACGAACATAATTTCATAAGGATGACTTTGTAAATGTTCAAAAACTTCATAGATGACTTGTCCAAGTCAAGATGTCAAAGGTTTTTACGAACATGATCTTACGAAACTAAATTGTGCGAAAACCACTTTGCTTCATAGGTAGACTTCACAAATTACTTTGTCAAAATCCACTTTGTTATATCGGCTTTATTATAATAATTCTATGTGGCAGATTCGCCAACAAAGCTGTTTGCGTCATTTTTCAACGACAGCTGTATTGTAGTAAAAATACCTTTCGTAACTATGGTTATCATTGTAACCACTGTCGTAACACGACTTTCGTAACATCAAAGTTATCTCTGTAACATGACTTCGTAACCAGTGCAGCAATGTTGATTACCGCCATTTTGTCGCATTGCATCGTTCGCTCTTGCGTAGTCTAGGAACTCATGACAATCAAACATTAGTGAGGATGAATATAAAGTGATTAACAGCTGCGAAAAATCAACAGAGTAAACTTTCGGCATTTAAAAAGTAAATATTGTTCTAGTCTACATGACGGCATCTGTGCACACAAACACCATCGCTCACACACTCGCTCTCTCTCTCACACACACACACACACACACACACACTCCATTTGTTCAGATTGCTGTGATATGAGCGGGGTCTTTATTATTATTATTATCATTATTATTATTATCATCATAGGACGCTAATCACACTAAGACAAACATCGTAACGCTCAGGAGGGAGATCTCATTTGGTTTAAGTTGCTATTTACATAATCCAGTTGAAAAACACTGTGAAAAAACATGAGTAAAAACATGCCAAAAACAACCAAAATATGTCAATTTACATATGTATAATCTACCGATGCGATTATAAACCGTTATGATTTAGGCCAAAAACATCCGCATGTATGACAAAAACAAAACAGGCAGTAAACCAATTAAAGCGATAAAAATCACAAGATCTTCATCTCTCACCGATAGGAACAGAGTTCAGAAAAACACTGGACTTCAGCAGGAGATTCGCGCAACATTTGCCGCATCTCCGCTGTTTTTATTAGCGCAACGATCTGCGGTCTGACAGAGACAGATCCACGTATGTCGTTGTGTCCCATCGAGAATCAAATAAACACTGATGTTGCTCTGCACACGCTCACAGACTGACGTTCCTAAAAAAAACAAAAAAACTACGCGATTGGACAACCCACCCACGTCAACAATACAACGCCGTAGTCATGGCGACTCAAAAGAAACATATAAAACCTTCATATGGACACATTAAACTGTTCTAAATGATTCGTGTGCTTTCAGATAAAAAGATTTCGTAATGCTACAATATTAACGCAAACCATGTGACCTCGATGCCAACGTCATGATGTTACATTCGTAAAAAAATGACGCTAGCACTGGGTCACGCTAACAGGCTAATAATAATAATAACATGTAATATCTTGCTAAACGCAAAACAATAGTGTACATTAATGATTTCTCCCAGTGAACGATCAGAGAGCATGTGGAATGTTCTCGCGACGCTGGAATGATAAAACAAGATGCTGGCGCAAGCGCCCAAAATCACGCAATCTTAGAGCGCTGGTTCCGACAGACGCCGTGGGCGTGGAGTCGAGGTTCGATCACGTCTCCAAACAAACACGCAGAATGACGCGCGCAAGCGAAGCGCGCCATGTGACTTCAAGACGAACCGTAAAAAAAAAGCACATTCAAGTAAAAGTAAAAATCAACGTTGAAACGATGTAAATGATGTTGATTAGTTTATAAGAACAGAGGGAGGGGCGGAAGCTTGTTTGTTAAGAACGAAATCAAGAGCGCCTAAAATGCAGTTGATCACATGATGCGGTTCCTCCAATCAGAAGCCTGCTCCGCCTCCTCAGCTCCGCCGGGTCCGAGAGTGCTGGATCAGCCACTGTAGTGTGATGTCTGGAACACATGACCAAGAGCTCATTAACATACGACCCGCCCACCAACCTGAACTAAAGAGACTTCTTAAAGGTAGAGTAACGCATACAGCCTCTCACGCTTGAGTTTTCAAAGGGCTTTTGTGATTAATAAACACATGATTAGCAGAACAGAAACTCGCTGCTTCATTTCTAGAAATCCCATTTCAAAATCCCCTTATATCACAGCAAAACCCTGCTTTTAGAGCCAGACAGTGACAAAAACGCTGAAGAAAGACCGTAAATGATAAACTATATATGGTGTAAAGCTGTGTTTTTAAAGCAGTTTCACTGATGTCTTACCGATGTTGTCCTTCTCCTTACAGGAGATGGAGTAACAGCAGATCTCCCTGTCCTGGATGGCCGACAGGTTCCTGTAGATCAAGTTTTTTCAGACTGCGTTAAAAGCGAACACTTTTAGACGCTTCGTATTTGTGGTGAACTGCTTCAGATGAACTCACATTCTCTCGATGAGCTCCTTCTCATCCAGAGCTCCAGGAAGATCTCGCTTATTGCCCAAAACCAGAACCTGAGGAAACGCTCACTTTTACGATCGAATAACATGAAACTATTTCATAAAACATGATGTAAACACATGAAAGTCCCCGGCCGCAGGCGTGAAGACCAGACTCACTGGGATCCCCTGCAGCTGAGGTTTGTCTAACAGGTTGTGCAGCTCGTTCTTCGACGCCTCGATCTTCTCCGGATCGGCCGCATCAACCATGTACCTGAACGACACACACCAGATCCGTTACGAACACATGACCTCGTGACTCTGTGTGAGCGGCGCAGCAGAGATGATGAGTATACTCACACTATAGCGCTGACGCCGCGACAGTATCGCTCCCACATGCTCCTGAAGCGCGGCTGACCGCCGATGTCCCACAACTACAACACACACACATTCAGCAGAACTCAGCGTGAAACTTCGCTACTTTCTAAAAATAACTACTAAATAAACGAGAAAAAAGTACATGTCTCTTTTTTAAATATATAAAAACATAAATGTATGTTTTTTAGGAGCTGGCTGATTTAGGATCAGATTTCTCATAAATGAAAAGGAATTTCATATCGACTGTTCTTCTTACGATACCTTGGCAAAAGACAATCTGCATTTCTTTTTTAATTAAAAAACCCTTTTTATTGAACAATAATCATTAAAAGCAGTTGTTTAGGTAAATGCACATGAAAACTAGTATGTGAAATGATGTTTATGTTTTGTTGTGATCTCCTGACCTTGATGGTGACGTTTCCCTTGGTGATCTTACGCATGTTGAAGCCGACCGTAGGGATCATGTCCTCGCTGAACTGGCCCGACTGCAGACACACACACACACACACACATCAGTCATGAATCCAGTGATATCTGCAGGATCTCAGAGCAAACCTCTCCACAGCAGCTGCTGATGTGATTCACTGCCGCTAAACGCCTGGATTTATGCACCAACGACCTTCCTGAACGTGTGTGTGCCGTGGCTGTTGAATACATAAACACCGTTCAGGCAGACCACATGAGTGGACAGAATGCCAGATGCTGATTGGCTGAGAAACAGGGTCAGCTGATCAACTCTTGTTTTTGATTGACAGCTGTCAAGTCGATCAGACGCTGGACAACAGTCTGACACACTGCGTCAGATCCGATGAGAGCGTCAGCTGTATGAAGACAGAAAACAACGCTGTCTGCGATACTTTGTGTCTGATTTGATGACGCTGTGGAATAGTTTGTGTCGGCTAAATGAATGAATGCCGTGTGTCTGATGATGTTGTATCTGGTTTGAGCTGATGATGCTTTATGTGACACATTATATCTAATAAAGCTGTATCCGGGGGGTGTTCCAGAAAGCGGGTGATGTGACACACATGCGTGTGTTTAAGGGTAAGTGGATAAACTCATTTGTGCTCAACTATGTAGCTTCTTCTGTTTCATGTTTAGTTTTTATTGTGGAACTGAATTCAACAACAATGAAATATTAGATACACTGTTGCAGCAATTCTGTATTTTATCTGACTTAGCGTTTCTGAAGGTCTGATGTCATGCATCTTCTCTAGAGTCTGATCTAATGATGCACACACTGTATCTGATTATTATGTATGTGACACATCTAAAACACACCATGTCTGAGCGAACGATGCTCAATCAGACCACGTGTGTGTGTGTGATGTTGTGAATATATTGTATCTAATAACTCTTCATCAGACACACTGTGTATGATACGCTGTACCTAAAGTATCTATTGTGTCTGATCTACAGGCACTGAATCTGAATCTGATACATTGTGTCTGTAGCTGTATAATGTTGTATTTATAGTCTGATGTAAAGACGCTGAATCTGACACATTGTCTCTGATCTGATTATTGTTTAAGTGATGCCTCTCATGCTGAACGTGACACGTAATATCTTCAGTATTGTATCTGATGGGACTCTGAATCTGATGATGCTGCATCTGTTACACTGATGAGTTCATATCTACATCACATCTGCGTGACACCCTGTGTCTGATGTTACTGTATCTACTACATTGTATCTAATAACGCTGAATCTGACACATTGTGTCTGATCTGTTTTATACAATGTATCTTAAGATGTTTATCCGACCTACTGTCTCTGAAGCTGAATCGGACACATTGTATCTGATATAATTATCGTGTAGGAGATGCATCTCAAGCTGAATGTGACACACAGTGTCTGATCTATTGTTTGCGATCTGATGCTGCGCTAGCGTCCGACCGCTCTGTAATCAGCGGCGCGGCGTCAATCACGCGAGCGAGGCCTGTGATAAAGCGAGCTTGATTACCGCAATCACGTTGACGAAGGTGGTTTTTCCGGAGTACTGCAGGCCGACGAGCGTCAGCTCCATCTCTTCCTTCCAGAAGAGCGCCTTGAACCAGTCCAGCAGCTTGTTGAAGAGCGCGATCATGGTGCGGTTCGGTCCGGATCCTGCTGCTGCTGCTGCTGCTGCTCGCGGATCGTTCTTCCTCATTGGGTGGGGTTTCACAGTCATCCACGCACAGCTGATCCAAACAATGCGGGACTCGCGGCGCCTCGCGCCCCCTGCTGGACGCGCGCCGGTGACGTCATCGCCGCGCTCTCTCCTGTCAGCTCATAAAAACGCAAATAAAACATTACGAATCTGTTTGGAGCCCTTTTTACCATCTTTAGCGGCGTCTTGCTTTAGTCTTTTTTCAGTTTATAATGTATTAAACACTCCCTTTTTTCTAATTTGTTGTTGTTTTCATTTTTCGTTTTATTATTGTTAAAAAAAATTAGACCAAATGTCTTCCAGTAACTAAATGAAATTATAAAATGAACTGTATGAAAAGTTAAGTCATACATTTTAGCATTTTTTTTTATAATAATACAACTATTTCTTTTTCTCAAGACCTTTTTGTTATTATATTAAATACATCTCTCTAAATCTCTCCGATAATATAAAAATCGGCGCTGCATTACTAGTTTAGTGTTTGTATGATAAATATATTCATTAATTTATATTTAATTAATATGTAATTGTTTTACTACTAATTCTTGCCATGATGTAACGTCAAACTGTTATTGTTTAGTCAGGTCAGGACTGGTTTTGGACGACAGGGGGCAGTCTTCTTCCATTCCTACAGACTACAGTAGCCCCAGTAAGCAAAAACATATTTGCATACATTCATTATAAATATTGTAAGGGATGTTTTTTTATTTATTACAACACATTTTGCAATGTATTTTAATATTGTGATAATAATATACTTTTGCTGAAGGACCATACAAGGAGACGACCATACACGCTTCCAGCAAGCGGTCCCAAACGCATGTTGTCGAGAGGTGCTGGTGCTTTGTGCTTTGGTTTTCATCATCTGACCCTGAAGACCTGCCCCAGACAGGTTCGTGGATCAAGTACAAATGGGAGGAGTAGGAGTAAGGCCTATAAAATAAAACACAATTAGAAAAATGTAATTTTTAATTTTCGTTTGTGGGGATAACATGGATCATCTGACAGGGTTTTTGGAATTACTTTGTGTCAAAGTTCAGCACTTTTTTAGCACTCTTGTTCAGGTTTTCAGGTAACATTCGAATCATAATCTAACACTATTGAAAAACAGTTGTTGTTTTTTTTCAGTACAAAAACTTATTTTATGGTTATAATTGTGATTTCACAATATGTAGGTATAAGTCAAACTAATAATATCTTTCAGCTGGTCAAAGCTCTGCAGCCATCTACTGGTGTTTTTAATTTCAAAACTGCATTTTCCAAAAGAAGATCCACTAAACCATATCAAATGATCCATGTTATCCCCATGATGGAAAATTAGAAATGTGGGTCTTTTATAACATTTTTGCATAAAAAGCTGTTTTTATATACAAACCTATGGGAAAAAACATAATAATATTTTTTATATAAATTGTAAAAATAGGAAAAATCCTTCAAACACTACAGACATGTAAAATAAAAACATTAATACACATAATAAATGTACATTTGTTTACAAAAATACCATTATTTTGTTACAAAATTGCATTTAGTTTCTTGAATAGTTTCGTATACTAAACAAACCCAAAATCCTCCATATCCTGCCATTTCCATTTTAGCTTTATTTTTGTTCAATAAAAACATAACTTTATTACCTTTGTAATTGAAATTATTGTTTTAAATCATAACTTTGTGGGTTTGTTTCATCCTTATGTACTGCGCGCCTCCGATCTGCACGCGCACGCGCACAACACACGCACCTGACTTCAAAGGAGAGCCGGGAGCTCGCGAGAATTTAAATATTAATGGTCTTTTTGTTTAACTGACTAACTGACTCTCTCGTTTATCAATCTATTTATTGAATTATTACATAAAATTAGTATAATTATGAGACCAAAAGAAGAATGAACCTGTACAAACTAACGTTAACCTTACATCTGTGATAAAACATGAATGTACCGATACCCTATTTTAAGTATTTTATTTTATTATTTTAATATCTGCGAATAAATGTAATATTTTATAAACCATATATTGTGTTGAAGCCATTTTTTATTTGGTGCTGAAGAAATGTAAAAAGTTACTCTGTTTTGGACAGATTTAATCTTATATATGATTTTAGTTGATGTGCTCACTCAGATTATTTTTATTCATTAAATAAAAATAACGTTAGGGGAACGTTAGAATAACGTTTAACAAACCAGAAACTAACGTTCAATTTTCCTAAAGAAAACTTTCCTGGCTATCCAAAAACTAACCATAAAAATAACGTTATGGGAACCTAGAATTGTTAGTAGGGATTTATTTTATTACAGTGAAGATGATCAATAGACCTATAAGTGCACATAATACCTAAAACACATAATAATGATTTAAATTTTTAAAATGAAAACGAAAAGAAAGGCAAAGCTGTTTAATATCATATTTCGTCGTAACTGGAATAAGTCGAGCCGAATGACGTTATCAAGTAGGCTGCAGGATTACTGGAGTTGTGTCCTCCCGAGTCGAACTTGCGAACTTGTTATTAAGAAACGGCCAAGGTTTATGGCGTTTAAACCTCCACCTGCTCATTTACAACTTCACTTTCGCGTGTTTGTATCGACACGCTACCAACTACATATTTGCGCGAATAAATTGTAAACTACCGAAAGTATTTACTTAATAAATTATCTAATTTAAATTATTAAAACTACAGCTGATGAATGTATCGGAATCGCGACGAGCGTGTCGAATCAGTGTTTGTGATCTCACAGATGAGTGACGCGACAACGCGAGCCGTGCTAACCAGAAGCTGCGAGTGAAATAACTTAAGAAACAGCGGGAAATCCGCGGCAAATCATCGATAAATGGCCCGGTCGCGACGGTAAGACGAGTATTTGTGTTTTAGCGCGCTGTTTGCGCGGGAAGCGGCTGACAGAGGCTGTGTTTGAGAGTATTATGGTCAGCTGATGACTGGCGTGTGTGTGTTTGTGTGTTACAGAGATCATCAGTCATGAAGGAAAACGCCTTCTCCCGGGATTTAGGATAGAAACAGTATAACACACACACACACAGTTTCCACAATCCTCCTCCTGCTGATGAAGAAAATTATAATGATGATGATGATGGTGGTGATGAAGACGAGGCCCTGACTTCCTTTCTATCTTTGTCATTCACACACACACACACACACACACACACACACACTCATCTGCAGCCGTTTCCACACTCTGATGAAGAAGAAGATGCTGCTGATGAAGATGAGACCCTGACTCTCTCTCACACACACACACACTCTAGGATCATGGGCTCGTCTCTCAGTGAGCCCTGTATCTATGATAAGCTGTCGGAGAGCATTGACATCCTCCGGCAGTCTGGGTACCGGTATGGGATGTCCGAGAGCGAGATCGAGAAGTTCATCAAGCAGGTGCTGGAGACTAACGAGCCCCGCAGGGACCCGCCGCAGTTCCCCATCCTGAGGGCCACTGTCAAGGTGCGAGGAGCCCATCAACACACACTGAAATAACACACCACGCCAGATATTGTAGTGAGGAGACACGATACAGGCAGAGGGACTCCAGACATCACGTGCATCGTATTATATATGTATCGATTTATATTTACATTTCTATAACCTAAAAAATATACATGCACAGTGACATGTACAGTATTATTCCTGACATTTATTCATCATATGAATTTTATATTATCTTTTTATTTGCCTTTTTAAAAATAAATGTAGAATACGTGACATGTTAAAAATGTATCCTAAAGTCTTAAATGTATCTTGTGTTCTTAAATATTATTGCTATCATATCTGAATACATTGTATCATTTTAAATGAACATTTTGAGAACATTACCATATATATATATATATATATATATATATATAAGAATGCAATTTGAAATTATTATAATAAAAAGTAAGTACATATTAAAAAAATATATATATCTATACAGTATTGGCATGTGTAGCGTGTCACAGATGTGTGTGTGTGTGTGTGTGCAGCTGCTGCTGGCTCTGGGGGTTCTTCTGATGGCGGTGCTGGTCTTCACGTATCCTCACAGTGCTCCTCTGCTGGACTCATCGGGTGCAGCTGGACTCAACAGCTCATCTCCTCTCAGTCACGCACGGCTGCTAAAGCTGCCTATCGCCAACAAATACAACCTGCATGGTGAGACGCAATCAGACTCTGTCAGACTCCGGTAGACACGATCAGAAATATATAGACACAGTCAGACTCCGTCAAACACAGATAGACACAATCAGACTCCGTCAGACACATATAGACACGGTCAGACATATATAGACACATATAGACACAGACACATATCAGACATATACAGACTCCGTCAGATACATATAGACAGTCAGACATATATAGATGCATATAGACACAGACACATATCAGACATATATAGACACAGTCAGACACATATAGACACAGTCAGACACATATAGACACAATCAGACATATATAGACACAGACACATATAGACACAATCAGACATATACAGACTCCGTCAGACACATATAGACACAATCAGACATATATAGACACAATCAGACATGTATAGACACAGACATATATAGACACAATCAGACATATACAGACTCCGTCAGACACATATAGACACAATCAGACATATATAGACACGGTCAGACATATATAGACGCATATAGACACAGACACATATCAGACATATATAGACACAATCAGACATATACAGACTCCGTCAGACACATATAGACACAGTCAGACACATATAGACACAATCAGACATATATAGACACAATCAGACACATATAGACACAATCAGACATATACAGACTCCGTCAGACACATATAGACACAGTCAGACTCCCGTCAAACACAGATAGACACAATCAGACTCCGTCAGACACAATCAGACATATATAGAGACATATATAGACACAGTCAGACATATATAGAGACATATATAGACACAGTCAGACATATATGGACACAATCAGACTCCGTCAAACATGGATAGACACAGCCAGACTCCGATAGACACAATCAGACATGCTGTGCATCTTTATTGTAGATTTGTAGAATATTCTGACTTTGCATTTGACTATTATTATTATTCCTTTTGAGAAATACTGAATCGAGTGTGAATGAGATGAGTAAATACATGTGGATATTCAGTGTAAACTACGCTCTGCACTTACTCCTGATTTCTCTCAACATGGCAACCCCAGAGCTGTCAGTCCATACATGAGAAACAAAGGAACTGGAGTTACTTATTTGAAAAATAAAGATATTTCCTTCAAACTTCACTAGTTACTACAAAAGTAATCTGTTAATGTAACTCGCATTACTTGTAATGTGTTACCCTAACACTGCCCACGTGCTGTGTCCATCTGAACATGTGTGTGTGTGCAGGGTTTCACGAGTGGTGGGTGTCCGGAGCTCCGCAGACTCCGGCGGTGAACTGCTCCGTCTGTGCAGACGTGACTGCGGTGCTGGAGCTGAGAACATCTGCAGGGATCGGCAGACACACACAGCCCCTGCTGCTCAAGGTACACCCTCTCACACACACACACACACACGCTCACAGTGTGTGGTGATGGAGGTTAATGTGTGTGTGTTTCAGGGCGGAGAGTCTCTGTCTCGCCGTGTGTCTCATCTGGAGCAGTTCTCACAGCCGCAGACGCTCACAGCAACACCGGCCAACTTCACCCTGCTCTGGTAACCAGCAGCGCTCTGACTGTTTGATCATCCTCAGTGTCTGTACCTGTGTGTGTTTGAATCGTGTGTGTGTGTGTGTCAGGAGCTTCTCGTCCAGTCCCAGAGAGACACTTCTCCAGTGGTTGTTTCCTGACACTGAGCTCTGCCCTCTGCTGGAGAACACAGGAACAACACTGCAGCGCTGCCAGCTGAGCGACAGCACAGGCGCTCAACACACGGTCAGAGCAGCGCTTGTTTTCTGGATACGTGTAGATATATGTACGCACCCGTCTAATTCATGTGGTGGTGTTGTAGCGGGTGCAGGTGTTGGGTTGGCTGGTGGTGGCTGAAGGCTCTCCGTCGGTGCGTGTTCTTCCCGTCCAGCGATGCCAAAACCACTGCCTCTCCTTCAGTCTGTGGCTGGAGCCGGGAGACATGGGTAAGACGTGTCTCAGAGCCGTCAGGAGCGCCTCGTTGCTGCTGGGTGATGTGGCGTTAAAGATATATCACCGTATTTCTGGTATTTTTTGAGATGTATCAGTGTCCTGTTCTGTGCTCAGTGTTGGCGGACCCTCGTTACTGGCTGCTGGAGCTCCTCCCGTCAGGAGCTCAGAGAGTGCTGTGTGACGGCCCTGTGCTCTGAGACTCTGATCCAGTCTGATCACATCCGTCCAGATGCCGCCGAGCCGCGCACCTCTTCAGGAAGTGATGTCAGCTCGTCAGACGGCCTCTGTGATCCTGGGTTCCGGTGATGTTTTCATCGCTCCAGATGCTCGGGAACACGTTCGCCCGCAGACGTCAAAGAAACTGTATTTTGTCGAAAGAAAATCGAACCTATTTTAGGATATTTTAGTACATTTTGACATTGCTTTCAGGACCATTAAGCGCATTTCGTCCACAAATTACTGCAATGCAAAAAACACCAAATCTCATTACTGTGAACAATTCTCATTACCGTTACCATACAGTTGATTAATGTTAATATATAAAGTCACCGGTAAATAATTTTTACAGTTTATGGCAGTATTTGTTGTACTGACTGACTGTTTCTGTAATACAGTGCTGAGAACAGGATTTTTAGGGGGTAATATTTTTGTTATGGTAATGAGAATACATATAACTGAACTCATTTTTTGTTGTCAAAAACATTTTTCGATGTTATGGTAAATCTTTTTTTTTGCATGACTAATGAGAATTCATGTTTAGTTTTCATTATGGTAATGAGAATCAGAATTATTTTGCTCAAACCAGTTCATATTGTGGTAATGTTTTGGGGGGTGAAGGTAATGAGAATGATCATTTATCATTATGGCAATGAAAGATTAATTTTTTATGACGTTAATGAGAATCTGTGTGTATTTGTCATTATGGTAATGAGAATTGTTTTGTTCAAATATTTAGTTTTTTTTTCCTGGTGATGGTAATGAGAACGATTGTATTTTTTCATTACGGTAATGAGAATAAGATTTTTTTTTTGTATGTATTACAGTGATGAGAACGGTAACGAGAACAATACATTTTTTGTGTATTATGTTAATGACATTGAGGATATTTGATGTTGAATATTTTTGCATCACAGTAATGTGAGTGTGTTGGAAATGCGTTTTATTGTCATGAATTTAACTTCAGTGTTGGAAATGTGGGCCGCACATGTTTCGCGACTGCAGATCAGCCAATAAGAGCACTTTAAATGTTGGCCATCAGCCGATGATGTCATATCCTGGTCGAGCGATGACATCACCCATCGGTTTAATATAGCCAACGTTTTTGTTCTCTGGAGTTTAATCATTGTAAATAATGAGCGTAAGATGCAGATGATGTGATTTACTAATATGATTCAGAGATTTATGTTGATTGTGATTTTACTGCAGGATTTACACAGTAAACAAAAGCTGCTGTTCGTAAACTGCTGCGCGTGACTCCATTGTTTCTGGTGTGATTTGTTCGCCACATTTGGACTGAAAACATGTCATTTTTAGGATGATGGTAATTTTATAATGTTTAATGCTGCTCTAAAGCCAGAGTGAAAGTGTGAAGTGTTCAAATACACCAAAAAACTGATTACATATAAGAGTGCATCAGAGATTGAGTTGATCCAGGTGAGAAAAAAACTTTACTTATTTACTTTTTTCTCTGTAACTGGCAAAGAAATATAAGTTTAGTATAGAATTATACTTATATATGTATATATCAGTATTTGTCACAAACTATATTTAAACAACACTGCTAAGATTAAAACTTTTTGAGTGTTTGTGAAAAACATTTCCTTCCGGGTTATTAAAAGCAGACAACGCGGTAGAATGGAACGTGGCGGAAGTAAATGTGGAGAACCGGATGTGGGTCTCTCTGTTGACGGCAGGAGGCGCTCTGTGGCTCAAGCACACGGGGCTTTGGACTGAATATTTGCTATAAAATATTCCATAATTTAATATGTAGTTATTGTTTGTATTATAATATATATTTTTAGTATTTACTAACATATTAACTGAAATGGGGGGAAATCGAAATAGTAAATCTAACTCCCATCATAACAAAACACAAATTATACATAATATTGAGATGCAACAACACAGCTCCTTCTCATACTTAATTTTAATTTTATTCCTCTTAATATTATTTGTGTTCATTTATACTAGTTACTCTAGGTTCTGCAGTAAAAGCCTCTTAAACGTGCTTTTTAGCTCACTTTTTTTATTCTTCAGTTCTTTTTTAACCTTTAATATGTCATTTTAATTAATCGAATACATTGCTGTGTCTTCTTGCAATATACACGGTGTTATGGAATATGTAAAAAGTAAAGAACCGATCTCCAAACCAAGTTGCTCGTCTATGCGTCATCTGCTAATGTTCGGTTCGAGCGCCGCCTGCCGGAGGAGCGAGGCGCTGCGTCCGCCGCGTGATCGCGTGTCGCGGTGCATGTCGGGCCGCTGGCGGTGGTGAGTATCCCAGCCTGCGCTGCTGCTGCTCCGGAGAGAATGATGGGATAGTGGCGGACACACAGGAGCGCTGCAGACACACTCACACCGACATTATTCGCGTTATTGCCGCGCTCTGTCCGTTTCTGTGTGTGTTTGTGCGTGTGTGAGCGCGCGAGAGAGTGTGTGACACGAGGCCTGCGGCGTGCGCGTGTCTGCGTTCATCTGCACTGTAAACACACTTACAAAAGTACTGTGGTAGTTCCAGAGTACAGTATTATCACCAGAATCATGTTCCAAGTGATTTACATGGCGCTTCCGGGTTCCTCAAACACACCACGGTATTACCATGGTACACGCGGGAAAACTGGGTAGTAGCATGGTACTTTTTAGTGTGTTTAACAGCAGCGCAAATATGGTGCTTTCAACAAATTTTGACACTCAACTGGACAGTATGTTGCTTAGCAACAGCACCAGTGTCTTTTGGTTCTGTTGTAGTCAACTTCTGTTGCTAAGCAACGCCAAACGTTAGTTGGCGTGGTTGTAATTTCGCTGCAAAATATCTACGGTACAACGCAACAAACAGAATAACTTTCAAATCGACCGGATTTCTGTTAGACAAAACTTCACCCGAGCAAAATTTGTTTCGAAACGCTGATCGCAAATATTTCGACCATGTAATCTAAACGCTTTACACTAAAACACTTTTGAAGTCACTTTATTTTGGTAATTTTGTGCTTTCATGTTATTAGTTTTTTTTTTATCATTATTCTATTAAGCTTTAATTTACAATTATTGTAGTTTAAGTGCTTAAACTGTAAATTACTTGGTGTTTTGTAAAAGTAAAATAAAACATTTCTTATTAAAATCAACATAAATGAAAGCGAAAACATAAAGACATAATGTTTAGCAGAATTTGGGAGAAAAATTAATTCTTATTCAAAATAATGTTGCAGTTATTGATTTCATGTTTTGCTTTATTTAGACAGAATGATAATTGGTTTAATAATGATACATTTTTGTTATTAAAATCTGGATAAATTAAAGCCACAATATAATTTTAATATTAATGCGATTATGAGAATTTAAGAGGAAAATCAGCTTTCTTAGGAATGTTGCAGTACCAGGAATCTTGAACTTAATCAACCTAAAATGTTAAATAGAAATTAAGCAACAGTAAAAACACCAACGATTGTGTGAATTTTGCCCAATTCTCTGAATGGGTAAATGCTGTGTGAAATCGAAACGCTTGATTCTCCTAAAAGACGTTGAATCGTGGGTTAAATGGTATGTGAGGAGTCATGACTGTCGTGTGTGTGTGTGTGTGTGTTCAGAGCTGCAGGAGATGATGGAGGGTTTGGGGCTTCAGGCCGTGGCTCTGAGCGACGGGTCCACCGCTTACATCCAGCAGACCATCAGCGGTGAGACAACCTCAGGAAAACATGCCCGTAGTATTCATATTATATAACACATGAAAATAAAGGTGTTACGTTAGCTCTGTTCTTTGTTATAAATTACGTATTTTAACATTATTGTTTGATGATTACTTGCTCTTGATATTTGATTTGAATGGCCTCGTTGCTATAATAGGGTTTTTTTATACTGCAAACGATTAATTGCAATAAATCCAAAATAAAAGTCTTTGTTTACATAATATATGTATGGGTACTGTGTATATTTATTATGTAAATACATGCATGTATATATTTTAGAAAATGTTTTACATTACATTACTTATAACTAGTGCTGGGCAATGATTAATCGCGATTAATCGCATCCAAAATAAAAGTTTTTCTTTACATAATATATTTGTA
>JAUCMS010000049.1:436860-453141 GCA_032357445.1 Enteromius radiatus
CTGGCAGCAGCGTTCTGGACGAGCTGCAGCTGTCTAATGGTCTTCTTGGGAAGGCCAGTGAGGAGACCATTGCAATACTAGTTGATGACTAGTTTTATTTCTCCTGAGCTGTTGAAACCTCTGAGACCCTTTCAGCAGTGTGTGTGTGTGACACCCTTCCTCCACCCGTCTGAGACTCTTTTGTGATGCATTAAACACACACACACACTGTGAATGGCTGTCGTTCACACGCCCGCGGGACGCTGGGGCTTCATGAATGATGTTTGTGAAACTCCAGGAGCATTCAGCTGAACAGGTTTGATTTGCAAATCATTTGTGTGTGACTCTCTGATTCAGAAACACAGACACAAAGCAGGAAGTGCCTCGTACACACATTCACAGACACACTTGGCAAGAAAATACATGTGAAGTGGATCAAAACCTTTCATCAAACTTGTCCTAAAATATAACAATACCTGTTCTTGTCTTAGGACAACTTTGAGGAACTTTCTTGATCCACTTCAAATGTAGACTAATATATATATATATATATATATATATATATATTGTCTTTGACTTGCAATGTTGGTTTGATTAACTAAATAGGTTTTCACCAAGAACAGAAAATGCACAAACAAAAATATCATTAGTGAAATATATTTTAGTCTTTGTTCCTCACTTTCTGCTGTGGTGTTTCCCCTCTTTTAATATAAGGAAGTGACATCATGAAACTTTTTTTTTTACTGTATGGTCAAACCAAAGCAAGTTTCTCTCACATTTTTGTTTGAGGTTTAAATATATTAATGACCTCATTTAGCTTAAGGTCAATTTATGTTTAAAAAAAATCACAAGATCCTTTTCAGAGAAAAATATTGTAAACAAGATACAAAATGACAGTAAATAATCTGAAATGGTCTTATTTTCTACCCTAAAAACGCTAATATTGTGAAATATTAGTCCAAAGTAAAACATCTGTTTTCTCTGTGAATATCTGTTAAAATTTAATTTATTTTTGTGATTAAAGCTGAATTTTCAGCATCATAACATCATATTTCAGTGTGACATGATGATGTTGAATATTTTTGAGGAAATATATGCTCTTACTGAATTAAAGTATTAATTTCTTTAAACCTCTGAATATATTTTGAAAGGTTTTAGTAGAAATATCCAGACTGCACCAGTTCCTCTTCGAGGGCCGTTGTGATTTTACGACAGAGCAAATCGTGCCATATTACACCTGTTGTGTCCATAAAATAACCAAGTTTATGTATGTGTGTGTGATGCAGACTAGCTCCTGATCAGATTAACAATCAGTTTAATAATCACTAGCACAATAATCAGAGTGTGTGCGTGTTTTCTTTGTCTCGTGTCTGCAAAAGAGGGTCACAGTGTTTTAGGGATTAACCAACTAACCAAATGGCCCTAAACCCCCGCCTTCACACCAACCGCCACCCGACCATGTGATTATGAGATATCTCGTCAGAAACAGTGTGTAAAAACCCAAGAACTGACCTCAGATCTGCCCAGATACGACCGTCGGCCAATCACGCGGCAGGAAAACCATGCAACTGAAGGGTCAGAGGTCACACAGGAAGTTCAACAGGTTTGACCCCCATCACGACATCAGACACCACCTAAACAGAACAAATGACAACAGCTGAAGCAAATCAGACTCTTAAAATACCTTCTGTCTTAAAAAAACAGTACGGTTACACAGTGACAGAAATTTGTCTTAGGGCTATAAAAAAACTATAAAACTACAAAATAAATTAAAAAAAATAGTACTCAAATCAAAAACTTAGTACTACAACTTAAAACAAAGTTTTAAACGTAGAAACTTATAAGAACTTAGTAACGTAGTACTAAAACTTGGAAAAGTAGAACTTAAACTTAAAAGACTTATAAAAACTCAGAAACTTAGTACTAAAACTTACAAAAAAACCTAGAAACTGGGTACTAAACTTTGGATCTTAGTACTACACTTAAATTGATCATTTAAAACTTTGAGCTGTACAAAATCCAGAAGACTTAGAGAAACTCAGAAACTTAGAATCTTAAAAAATATGTCCTAAAACCTGGAAAAACGTGGAAACTAGGAACTAAAACTTAGAAATGTAGTAATTCAACTTAAAAGACTCAGACAAAAACTTAGAAACTTAGTACTGAAACATAGAATCTTGGAATTAAAACTTAGAAACATATAGAAACTTGCTTAGACACTTAGAAAAAACTATAAACAAAGAACTAAAACTTAGAAACTTAAAATCTAAGCTTGGATAAACTAACCTTAGATAAAACCTTAAATAAAACTTAGAAACCTAGCATTAAACTTAGAACTAAACGTATAAACTTAGTACTGAAACATAGAATCTTGGAATTAAAACTTAGAAACACATAGACACTTAAAGACTTGCTTAGAAACTTAGAAAAAAACTATAAACAAAGAAATAAAACTTAGCACTAAACTTAATTAAAACTTAAAATCTAAGCACTAACCTTAGATAAAACTTAGTAACCCTAACCTAGCACTAAACTTAGATAAACTTAGAAACTTAGCACTAAACTTAGAACTAAATATATAAACTTAGTACTGAAACTTAGAAAAAAGCTAGAAACTTGGAAATAAATCCTGGACACTTCTTTGTGATGATATTTTAAAATGAACTGCGGTAGGAATAATAGATACGCACACAAAAACACTGAAAACTGAGCCTATAATCTGACATATATGCAGCTCCTTGAGTTTCTCTCAGTAATGTCTCAAACTGTGCTCAGGTTTGTCTTCCGTCAAACAACAGAGATTTAATATGAGCTCAAGCATTTACTGCTTTGTTTGAAAGGGATACTGCGCCAGGGATTAAAGACAAACACTTGCATTTATACAAACGCAATTATTAGTGGATGTCAGCCAATCACACGGCAAGAAACCCCCATAGCTGGGGGTCAGAGGTCATGCAGGAAGCTCCACAGGTTTGAGCCGTAAAATCAGACTCTACCTGAACCGAACGAATGACGTCAACTGACGCAAATGAGACACTTGAAACGTCTGCCTGTCTTTTCTTTGTAAAGAATATCTCTCTCTCTTTGTGTGTCGCTCTCTGTCCCATTGAGCTGAGGGGGTGTGTGTGTGTGCGTCCAAGCGTCAGTAGCACCTCTGAACAATAGTGTACATCTCCATATGTGGGCAGCCTCGCGCTCAACAGGCCATCTGCCCTTGTGTGTTTGTGTCTGACACACACACACTCGCTCACAAAACAGCCTTAATTAAAGCCGCGATTGTGCTTTTATGACGTCAGGACAGAAACCCTCCCAAATCCTCTGCTGACAGTAATCGCTCACAAACAGAACAAAACAACCAGAGGGACACAATAACACAGCCTATACCGCCTAAGACAGCTACCTTTTTAGCCGCAAAATAACACATGCCGTTTACGGTAAAGTTCGTTGTTAACATGCTGCTAATTTAGCAACTGAGAACTTTCATTCACAATTGATTTCAACAGTTTGATATTAGCATGTATAACAATTCCATCACTAATTCCAAAAGCTTTATATTAAAATTTCATTCGATCCAATAATTTGACAATACATTGTTGCTCATAATATTAAAACAATCTGATGTTAGCATGTTGCTAAATGTCGCTAACAACCAATTCTAATAGATTAATATTAATTTAGCCCCAGGATTTCATTCATTCCAATAATGTGACCCTAGGCAAACAAATTTGACTTACAGTTGAGTTGGGTAAAACTCGATTTTACAGTGATTTATCCTTTTATAGAAGCACAATTTGGTTGTTTTACTACACCTCTTTGTTTTTTATACAAGCCTAGCAAACCTATTTTTGTCTCAACTGCAGAAAAACTAATTTAAAGTTTAAAAAAGAATTTGTATATAAGGGCTAAAAATAAACGTGTATATGTTATAAGATTACAAATAGGAAATTTACAGAGAAACATTTTAGATATCAAAATATGATACAATATTGCATGTAGTGCATTCTGGGATTGCATACAGGTGTTTTAATAAAGGCAGCATGACTTTAACTTTCATGTCAGTTGCACCTACGATGCCTTAATGTTGTGTAGGTCTAGCAGCTCATGGTTATGGCAGTGCAGTGGCTGCTGATAAGTGTAACTGAAGTCTGTCAGTGTGTGTGTGTGTGTGTGTAGGCGAAGAACAAGCCCAGACTCATCCAGATAACACCAGAACGCTAACCAGACGCCGCTCGTGGGAGTTTAAGAAGAGACTGAAGATATCAGACTTCATTACAACACCATAAAGACATCAGACCAGAGAGGAATGTTTCATTCATAAAAAGGTTTATTGTAATAAAAAAATCGGCTGTACAGCTCTATATCTGCACAAATGCATTACAAAAACAATGTACATTAAAGCAACTTGGCTCCGAAATAGCTTACAAACTACATCTAAAACAGTAAACGAGCTGCTCAACAGCCTGTGAGATGCTACAGACGAGAGTCTCTGCTGGCTCTCCAGCCCCAAACCAACCAACGCATGCAAAGCATCCTGGGGAAAAGACATTCACTTCCCCCAGAGGCACCAGCGCTGGAGCCTCCAGTCCGCACGACTCGTTTCATGGCATCACCAGAGGAAGTTCAAGAGCGTATTGCCTGAATATTGCACAGTAAGACTTAAAGAGCCAGGCAGTGACGTTTATTAAGGAGCGGTGGCGCTGTGGTTAAGGCAAGAGGGGATTATGGGAGTTTGTTCATTATATCAAAGCCTAAAATGTGACCCTAGAGCACAAAACCAGTCATAAGGGACAATTTTGTGAAATTGAGATGTATGCATAATCTGGAATACTAAGAAAATTGCCTTTAAAGTTGCCAAAATGAGGTTCTTAGCCTGTTTTGATATACATGTTCTTTACTTAATATCACATGATTTTTAGCATAAAATAAAACCCATATAATGCGTTACTGGCTAATGCTACACATGTACCTGTGCAACTGTTTTTGTGCTCCAGTGTCACATATTTGATATACACATCTCTCGTTAGCAGCTCCTGCAGAAATTTATAAGCACCACCACAATTTTAGGCCTGAAACGTACTGAACACAAACACGTTGCAATCTCGAAGTCACCACAGGTGGCGCTATAAAGCACATACTAGTTTATTATCACCATAATCTCGGACTTATAGGAAAGTTTGCGCAAAGTACGTTTCAGGCCCTTAATTGCTTTACATTCTCGTGAGGGTCGTGAGGTATCGTAATTGCACTGAAATCGTGCTTGAGCACCAGTGGAAACACCCAAAACCTGTTTTGGGATTGTAAAAAACAAACAAGAGTCACAGTGCCAAAATATCTCTAGAGTCAATCGTCCAGTCGAACAACAACCAGTGCTTTAAAATTCATCTTAAATAAAGGGTCAGGATCAGGCCTTAAACGTGAAGTCGCGGGAATGGTAAACTCTTGGCAGTTGGTCGGACACCGGTTGAACGTTCAGCTGGACACCATCATCAGGTAGTTTTTCGGCGGACTTGTTCGGCTGCTCATCATGAAGCGGTTTTTGCAGGTCTCAGTCTGGCCGTAGAGCGAAGGTGCGGGGCTTGAGACGGGCGGCTCAGCCTCGTAGAGAACGCAGATGGAGCCGTCCTCGCCGATGCGGTAGGACACTTCGTACGGGTCGACCCACAGCGTCAGCTCTCGTGGCAGCAGTGAGAAAAGCTGTCCGCTGGTCAGTCCGATACGGCCGGCTGCTCGGCCAATCAGAGGGTCCATTTCGTGATTGATACGTATGCAGCGGTAGCCGGACCCCTTCTGTGGCCTGTCGGGGAACCAGTGGTGCTGGTAGTGTTCTGGAGAAAAATAAACACTTCCGTTAACATCCAAGTCTTTTAGCGTTAGATGTGCAATAGCATATGATCACTGAATCAATTTTAAAAGTGCACTGGTAATACTTTTATATGTGACCCTGGAGTCAGCAAGAGCATGGATAGCAATAGCCAACAATACATTGTATGGGTTAAAGTTTACTACCATAATTCTGATTAGTAATATGCATAGCTAAGAACTTCATTAGAACAACTTTAAAGGCGATTTTCTCAGTATTTAGATTTTTGCACCCTCAGATTTTCAAATAGTTGTGTCTCGGCCAAATATTAAGCATATTTAATCAGCTTTTAGTTGATTTATACAACTCAATAAAAAATGGGCCCCTATGACTGGTTTGGTGCTCCGGAGTCACATATATGCAATACATAATAGATTGTATATCTCAGTACCTGATAACGCCTGTGCGAGACCGTCTCTAAAAACGTGTAGTTGCGCGTCACTCAAGCGTCCGCGGCTGCGCAACAGTCTGCAAACGAAACTGGCGGCGGCAGAAACCTCCGGGATCATCTCCGCTACAGTGCCGTGCGTCATTGTATTCCGTTCAGTAGAGTTTATGTTGAAACTTAAGAGCTGCTGTCCTTTAGTTCTGGTGAATTAGTGCAGGAGGCTTGATGAGGATGAAATAATGAACATTCCCCGAGAGCCAGATCCGACGCGACCGCTTTCCGTTCCTCCCCACTCTGATCTGTTGTGATGATGAGGAAAATCCGCCGATATATACAGACCGAGGCCGTGATGTCAGTCGTGCGCGAGAAAACGACACGCCCAGCGTCCAGTGAAACGAGGGGGCGGGGCTTCCTCGCTCCAGCGATTGGCTGTCGGTATGGAAAACACTGAGTGTTGTGGTGACGCTCGCCTTCCGTCCGCGTCCAAATATGGAGATTGACGTCAAGCGCGGCTCAGGTATGCGTGACGACATTCGGCTGGGGGAAAAACGAAGACGGCGTGAACGCGCGCAGTTACCGTAAAGTTTCGGCGTTTAAATATAGAAGCGCGCGGCGCTCGGAGCTGGCTTTCCTCTCTTTTATCGTCTGAGAAGCGTAGGTGAAACCTCAGCAAAACCTACACACGACCTAAAAAACAATCAAAGCCCAATCCACCCAAACATAACTGACACAAAGCTTTTAAGTCCTGTTATTTTTCTAGCAATATCCAAAACAAACAAAATCGTAATTAATATACATGCATATGTATTTAACTGTAGGTTTATCTATACATTGTCATTGAGGTGAATACTGAACCTACACAGCCTGATAAAAATGCTAATGTTGGAAGAAAATTTCAGACAGTACTTATAGACTTTTTCATATGAACTCTCTCTCTCTACGAACAGTTCAGATGAGTTTTTAGAGTAGTTGACATATCAATGGGTGCTTTGGTGTGACGGGAAAATATTTCTCACAGAAAAACAGAACAAAACAAACACGATAAACTCAGCTGTGAACCTGTATTTTGAGGTGCTGCAGCGACACCTGGTGGCCAAGCGCGTTACGACAGACAGATGCTGAAGCGCACGCGAATACGTCAATGGTAAATATTAATTGGTTTTTATTTCCGTTTACATTTGCCACATATACAGAGGGAATCTTTAAGTCCGAAAATGTCTCGGTCTGACTCGCAGAGCATCTCCCTGTCACCGTGCCATCCCTGTATCTGTTACCATGGCGACCGCTCACATCCTTTGCCTCTTCCAGCAGCTTTTATTTCTGTGATATAACACAAATCAGTCACAATAATCCTCTGAGGCACATTCATATTTTAAGATTTTATGTTATATTTTTGCTGTAAAAATTTATACTACATATATATCTATATCTCTATATATAGCCTACACACACACACACACACACATCTAGATATCTAAATGTATTCCACTGTATAGTGTGAGTGTGGTTCACAGATGGCAGGTTCTGCTGTTGTGTGTGTGTTTGTCATGTGGACTGACAGCAGGTTTGTCTATATTTGGCTGTAGTGTGTGTGTGTGTGTGTGTGTGTTGCAGAAGTTGATGCGGTTCATGTGAAGGGCTCTCACCATGGCAACACATGTGTCTTCCTGAGCGCCGGCTGAGACACGATTCGTTGTTTGTACGAGTGTGTCATAGCCAAACACACACGTAACACACACTTGTGCCTCTGGTTTAGGGTCCGGTGACCCGTCGGACCTCCGAGTGTCGTCTGAGACAGGAGTGAGACGTCGCCATCTGGAGGTGAGCTTGGGCATTATGGGTAATCCCACAGGAGGTGTGTGTCCTCCTGCAAACACACACACACACACACACCGCCTGCAGTGCAACTGCTGTCTCCTCTGATCTGAGCTGACACGTCCCTCCAGCAGTGTGTGTGTGTGTTTCTCGCTCCATCTCAACACTAACTAGTGGTTTGATCTCCAGCGTCTTTAAACACAATCTACACTCCGATAAGCACGATATTTCAGCTGTTTCTCCCAGATAGGGCTGGAGCTGCTTCTCAGAGGTTTCTCCTCAGAAACAGACCCTGATAATCTCATGTGCTCCTCCAGGAGTTCAGAGATGTGCTCAAACCGTGCTCAGATTCAGATGTCTCTCCAGATCAGAAAAAAGATAACTCCGGTTTTTAACAATTAAAGAAATATCATGATTTGTCATTGTGCATGAAGTTGGGTTATTTGGCTTAAGTAATAATAATAACAGCGAAGACAGGAAAAACATGACGTTTTGATGATCTGTAACTCTGGGTTAGGACTCAGGACTCTTTTTATTCGATTTTATAAATCAATAGGATATTAAGTAAAGATTAAGTTCCGTGAAGGTATTTTGTCAATTGCCTACTGTAAATATATCTTAACTTCTGATTAGTAAACAACTCTGAAGGTGATTTTACAGCTTTGTACTGTTTTTGGTTTGATGAATCTTAGAGGAAACATCAAGTCTCCTGAGCTATAAATGAGCACTAGCATGTTCCTGCTAAACAGCCTGACCTCGAATGCTTTATTTGCGCGAGTGTTTGTGCTCTGACATGATTCTGTCACGGCGAGCATCTCCATCTCTCCCACAGTCCTCCTCCG
The DNA here is from genome assembly GCA_032357445.1 of Enteromius radiatus. Classification (NCBI taxonomy): domain Eukaryota; kingdom Metazoa; phylum Chordata; class Actinopteri; order Cypriniformes; family Cyprinidae; genus Enteromius; species Enteromius radiatus. Next base: position 445,745 of record JAUCMS010000049.1, read on the forward strand.
AGCCGCTCGCGGACCCCCTGACTTTAAGGACAGCGAGTTTATTTATTCATGCCTCTCTTCTGGTTTACTGGAACTTCTGATGGCTTGACACAGATTTGCACTTTCCTCTGGCGTGCGTTCTGCTCGCTGCATGTGCTGTCCGCGGGAGAAACGCACGCATCTTATACTGCTGTAGTGTGTTTTCCTGACGGCTGTCAGCTCCGCTCGCGTCTCAAATCTGGCAGCTCCGTCCCAGAGCCCTTCAAAACCCCACCGAAGCACGGCACAGAGCTCTCGATAGTGTAAGTGTGACCTCAAACACCAAATCCTCCAACACTTAAAAATCAAGGTGCTTCACCATGTCATAGAAGAACCTTTTTCGTCTCAACGGTTCCATAAAGAAAGGTTCTGTCTTACAAAAGGCAAAAGAGAGTTCTTCAAATTATAAAAAGGTAAGAAAGAGATGGTTCTTTATGGAAGCCTGTTTCCACCACGGAATAAAAAAAGGGTTTTTGCTACATTTTATCTCACAATTCAAACTTTTTTCTTAGAATTGCGTGATATAAGCTCGAAATTGTAAGTTATAAAGTCAGAATTTTGAGACAATTCTGTGAATATATCAGTGTTTTTCAGCTCAAAATTGGACTCTCATAATTTCGAGGAAAATATAATTAGCAGAATTGCGAATATACATCACAATTTTGAGTGTTTTTGTTTCACGTAATTGCAGCTTTATATCGACTATAACTCGGAATTTAGAATTTATATCGCGCAATTCTGACTTTATAACTCCGAATTGTGACTGTTTATCACAAAATCTGACTTTTTACACATAATTGTGAGTTTATATCACGCTATTCCTGCTTTATTCAATTTATTGCGACTTTTTTCTTTTTTATTCAGTGGCGGAAACAGTTTTTTGGAGATTTTTTTTTTTCTATGGCATCACCGCAAAGAAACTTTTAAGAAATGTTGAAGATGTCTGAATACATTTTGGTTTGACTGTACATCAATTAGTCTCTTTCAAGAGAGAAAGTCAGTTTTGTCCATTTCTTTGGTTTGGCAGGTGAAAATGGTGCACCCGATCGATTAATAAAGCAGCAGCACATCTCATGGTTTATGGACGACGCACACACTCAACTTTAATACTTTAATGCTAGGACTAGTGATGAGTGCGTTAATTAATTCCCCCTCATTAATTAAATGCATATTTATGTATTCTGAGCTCTGATTGAATGCTGGAGATCCAGTCCACCAGCGTCTGACGAGGGCTGAACCCCGCCAGCCAATCAGCTCTGGCTCTCCATTAACAGACACGGGTGTCTGGCCAATGGCAGCGGGGACGGGGCAGAGGTGGGTGGGGCTTGAGTGCTGGAGTGTCAGTGCTCTGGAGCAAGCGCTCAGAGAGACAGAGAGAGAGGAGAGACAGCGCTCCGTTCGTCCACCTGCTTCTGCTGTGCGTCTCTCTCACTGCAGCTCTCTCTCGTGTGTGTGTGTGTGTGTGTGTTCATGTATGCTGGCAGAGGCTGCGTCGCTCCTTCATCATCTTCATCTTCATCTGTGAATTCTCAGCATCGCTGCACGTTCCTGCTCATCTGTTGCCGTGGTGATGGGCTGTCGACTGTCAGGGCCGTGGATGGGCGACGGGATGGGGGTGAGTCCGGTGTGAGTGAATGCTCACGAGTGTGTGTGCTGATGGTGATCAGGAGTGACATTGATGCTGATACACCACGTCTTGTATCTCACACACACACACACACACACACACACACGTGTACCCTCTCTCTCTCTCGTGACTCATGCAGTGATGTGTGTGCTGGTATGAAGATGCAGCATTATTTTCATCATGAGAATAATGTGTGTGTGTGTGTTTGAGTATATGTAAGTGTGTGTGTTTCTGTGAGAGTGAATGTGTGTGTATGTATATGTCTGTATGTATGTGTGTGTGTGTGAGTGTGTGTTTGTTTCGGAGTGTGCGTGTTTGTGTGTGTCTGAGTGTGTGTGAGGGTGTGTGTGTGAGCCCGAGGTTCAGTCCAGTCCTGAACAGATCAGGTCGTCTGCCGTGGGGTGGGGGGTATGTTTACACAGCTGTGCTTCACTATAGTAGTGTGTGTGTGTGTGTGTGTGTGTGAGATAAAGCGAATCAGGTGAAATAGAGCGTACGGCAGACGGCTGAACGCACGAGATCTACTTAAATAAGAGCTGAAATTAATCCTGATCTTTCCGGTCACCGCGTTTGTCTTGTCGTTCAGGTTCACGGCCAGGATCTGACTCACCTGCAGAAGCGAGAGGCCTTCCGTATCCTGGCCAGCTACGAGCAGCCAATCACGCTTCAGATTGAGGGCCGGGGGCGGAGCCTGCAGTACAACCGGACGACGGACTGCAGCACGCAAACGGAGCGCCCGTGGGACCCTCTCCGGCCGCATTCGTGCACCCTGCCACGACTCCCTCCCACAGACAGGTGCGACACACCTGCAGCTCAGCAGCGCCACCTGCTGGACAAACACAGACGCACACTTCAGAGGCCGAACACACCACACAGGCTTCTAATAGATACAAAACAGCAGTTAAAACGCAATTCCAGCGCCGGGGGGAACGTTCAGTGCACACGTTTGTGTGGTTTGGTTCACCCAAAAAAGAAAATTAGACCTTTGTTCATCTTCAGGACCCAAATTGGAAATCAGAGAGCTTTCTGACCATCCATAGAAAGGGTACTATCACAATTAAGGCACAGAAACATTGTCTCCATCCAGTGCATTTTACAAAGCTTTTTAGGCAATGAAACACTGAACACGCCTTGTTTACATTCAGAGGGAAGCTCATCGTGATGCTCTCCAGGACGGCACACAGAAGAGGAGAATTGTTGAATATAGTTGCTATTTTAATGTTATTTTCACACACAAAAAGTATTTTCGTAGCTTCGTATAGTTACGGTTGGACCACATGGATTATTTTAACGATGCCTCTGCTACGTTTCTGTGCCTTGATCGTGGTAGGACTATGCATGACAGCAGATCATTTCCATAATGACCAGCGCAATCTACCAAGAGCAGTGGCATCTGCTTTAAAACATGCTTTTTCTGGGCGTTAAATAATGGTGCAAATACCAGTACTTTGATTTGAGTGTAAACGCTAGTAATCATGTTGCGTGGTTTATTTTCATACTCTCTTCCCTTAAATTTTGCGTCTGGAAGGGAAACTCCTACAAATGCATATTCAATAATGTTGTTGTCCACGCCATTTCAGCGCTCATTCATCACGGCGCATCTGTAGAAAATCCTGACAATACTCTCTGTAACACAAGTAGTTTTCCCATTTATTACATGTTTTGTTATTCTTGTATTTATTTACCTCATCTCAGTCTGAGTGAGTGTGACTCAAAGCAAGCTTCTAGTGGTTTTTCCTTTTTGGCTAACTGGTTTAAACAAACTGAATGTCTGAAGGGGCGGGTCCAGTTATACCATCCCACTGGATTTCAAACTCTAGCATGTGAGCGGCCTTAAGGCACAGGCACGTTAGGCTTTGCTTTCATGCGCATGTGAATGTGCATGCAAGCATATTATATCGCTCATTGCATTTTACAGCTTCGTGTGATGAACACTCGCTGCAGAATTCACATATCAGAGGCTTTTGGACTATTGAGATCTAGAAGAAAACGCCAAGGATGCAGTGGCTCCAGACTAAAACCATGATTAGGGAGATATTAAATCTGAAAATGAATCAGTCAGTTGCCAAATTAACTTTTTTGCTGCCAAATCCAATAATTGAGAGGAAGTTTTGAGCACAGAGAGTCTTACATTAGCTTAAGTCAATATTGTGCATTGTGATGAAGAGACATCTTAGACTAATAAGTGTTGTTTGCTGTCAGTGACTGCCCTGTTGAAAAAGAAAAAAAAAACGTGTATCCCAGCTTCAAAAACATAAACAGTGTATGCTGCTTTTTTCAACAGGGTGTATTTGAGTCATATAAATATGTTTTGTTGAACATTTGTGATTGTTTTAGAGAGGTAAATGTTGAATACCTACCTCATCCACCTGTTCACCTTACATTAACAGTTGAAATGTTTTATATATGTGTGTCTGTAAATACAGGTTGTCATATAAAGAAATATTTAGTAAGTTAAATAGATGAATAAGACTCGCTTACCCGCGGTTACTCGCAACGGTTCCCGGTTATTTTCAAATGCGAAAAATGGCGCGCGGTTCTGTGAGGGAATCGGTTGGGAACTGTAACGGCGCTGAAAGATTCGCTGCTTGAGTGGGTCCGATTCAAAACTGTTGCTAGTTTGTTTCTTCACGAACTCATTCAAAAGAACTGCTTTAAAAGAGTCACTTTCACGCGAATCGATCACCTCTCGCGCGCTTCATTGGCTAATGAAACAGCTGCGCGCGTGCGCTAATCAGGTGACGTGACGTGCCGACGGTTTGCCGTTTCTCAAAGTTTTCTCGGTTTTAAAACCATTGTTGTAAATATACGACATTATAGTCTTTCTAAAGTAAATGAAAAAAAGAACACGAAGGGGAAATTATTTTGTCGATTTTTGTAAACAGTTTTTCCTTAACAGACAAGCTCTTTCTGATTCTAATGTGCAATCTGCAATCCTTTTGCAATCTTATGTTATATTTAGTGATGTTTATTAAGACAAGTGCATCATTACAGTGAATATAAACTACCAATACACCTTAATCATATTGAATGTGAAATGTAATGTTCATATTTCACATATTCACACTCTTTCTAGGCATCTTGGTCTTTCTATCAGAATGAGGTCAGCTGCTCACAGAAGCTCCTTACAAACATACAATAAAGCGTCTTTGAGGAAGGGGGTGGAGCAAGAGATGTGTGCTGATGTGTGTTTTCAGCATATATAATATTCCTACAGATATTTACGAGGTGGTTGTTGTGTTCTCAGGACGTACTACAATAACATGACCCTGCCCGGGACCCGTAGAGACGGAGGAAGGTACGAGTACTTACCAAACACGCCCAGAGACCTGAAGCACAGAGAACGACTGGCCTACAATGTAAGATACTGACATTATTATGATATCAATATTAATGATGAGATGTATGTAGCTATTGATTTACCCTTTATGTGAAGAAAATGGCCAGTGGCTTTCATTATAACAACATACCATATATATATATATATACACACACACACACACACATACACATATACAGTAATAATGAACCATTTTTAATATATTACACTTCATGATGAGATGATTATTCTAAAATTAACAAGTTTATGTATATATATATGTACAGTGCCCTCCACTAATATTGGTACTCTTGGTAAATCTGAGCAAAGGTGACTGTGAAAATAAATCTGCATTGTTTATCCTTTTGATGTTTCATTAAAAAAATTCACACAATTCAAACCTATCATTGAATTAAAACTATTGAAAATGATGAAAAAAACTCATGATGAAATAAATGTTTTTCTCCGATACATGTTGGACACAATTATTGGCACCCAATTATTGCTACGTCCTTTCTCCAAGACAACAGCTCATGAGTTTCTAGTGTAACTCCTGAAGAGTTTGGAGAACACCTGATAAGAGAAAAGAGAGCATTCCTTCATCCAGAATCACTCCAGACCCTTCAGATCACCAGCTCCATGATGCTTCTCCTCTTTAGCTCACCTCACTCAGGGCTCATTTATTTTCACAGCCACCAAGGGTACCAATATTAGTGGAGGGCACTGTCGATATACATTTATTTAGTGCTGTCAAATGATTAATCGTGATCCAAAAAAAAAAAAAAAAACATTATAAAAATATAAATACAAACACAGAATGTATATATTTAAGGTAAATATGTTATGTTTATGTATGAAATATATTTATATGTAATATAAAATATAAGAATATGAATATATAAATGTATATTCATGTAAATATTCTATATTAATATGCGTGTGTTTTTATACATACATAATAAAAATGCGTACTACACATACATATATTATGTAAACAAAAACTTTTATTTTGGATGTGAATAATCATGACTAAACATTTGGTAGCACTCATAAATAAATATATATTAATATTAATATATGTATAATAATAATATCAATACATTTATCTAAATTTTGTCCTGTCTAATTTATTTATATGAAAACAAATTTAGTAAAAAATATATATAATAATAAAAAATGCAATAATTAATAGAAATGACTGACATTTCTTTTTATACTATAATTTATTTATTTATGAAAATATATCATTATAATGTCTTTGTAATTGTTTCATTCCAGGATTTGATTTCTTTAATCTGGTCTGAAATGTGCCGCGTTTAAAATGAAGTAAATAATCCAAAAAACGAAAGAAAGAAGAAAAGATAATTGTTTTCAGGCACTTTGGTTTATGGTTTCATCTTTCTTGTGTGTCGTGTTTGGAAACACTTAACTCTGCGAGTGTGTGTGTGTGTGTGTGAGCTGTTCTCCAAACAAACGCGTTTTTTCAAAATGGAGCTGCTCTCTTATGCGCTGGAATTATTCATGCATTTAGCTACGCTTGGGAATACACACACACACTTTCCACGCAGGAGGAAACAGCCTTTAATAAAGCGACTGAAGGAGCGACAGACAGACAGACGTTTACCGTTCAGTCATTTAAAATAATCAGTCTTCCACATCACAGCCTCATTATGCTAATAATCGATCAGGAGAGCAGCGCGTGTTCTTCTCACATGAGCAGGAAGGGTTTGAAATCACATCTCCATTCGCTGATGTAATAATACAAAATGTACTTGGTCCGGTTCGGTGTTTTAAGGGTGTGTGATGCTGGTTTCAGGAGCCGGAGTTCTCCAGCGGCGTGTCTCAGGGACAGAACTGTCTGATCGGATGCTGCAATACCAACCTGGAGGAGCCCAGGAGTTTCCAGAGTCAGGTGAGAGTCACGAAACACAACGAATGAACTATTGAACATTCAGTGCATGTCCAGGGCAAGAAATCACATGGTGTATAGGGTAACAACTGACTAATAAACATCGACACAGAATACATTACAAATTGTAAACATTTTTTCTGAAATTTTTTAAAGGGCTCATTTGATGCGAATCCAAATTTTCCTTTTTCTTTAGAGTTACAAGCTCTTGGTGCATTAAGAAGATCTGTAAAGTTTCAAAGACTAAAGTCTCGAAACCAAAGAGATATTCTTTATAAAAGTTATGACTTGTCCACACCCCCCCTTGTTTTCGTTTAATTTTCTACGTCACTGAGTGGCGTAGAAACACAATGTTGTGTGTAGTGTTGCTGCGGGTGCCATGTTCTGGAGACGCTGTGTGTCGTTGTGAAAGTCAAACTACTTTCTTTGTGCTTCCAAAAGAGGACACAACTAGAAATCAGTGTTAAGTTGTGTTTCCAACACTGTTCCAGAACAGTTGAACACAAATATTAGAGTGTGTTCAG
>JAUCMS010000049.1:492441-504145 GCA_032357445.1 Enteromius radiatus
TCTCTGAGTCTCTGAATCATTCTCTATCTGACTCTCTGAGTCTCTGAATCATTCTCTATCTGACTCTCTGAGTCTCTGAATCCTGAGTGAATCTCTGGTGCTCTGACAGCGTTGTGTGTGTGTGTGTGTGTGTGAGAGGCTGATGATTGTTGACTCTCTGCAGCGAGACGTTCTCGTTCGTTCTGACGGAAGTGGACGGCAGCCGGAGGAACGGATACTGCAGAAGACTGCTGGTGAGCTTCAGCTTTATCACAGATCACACTCATAACCAGAGGAAGTTTAATGAGTCATGGTGCTATTTTAAATGTTTAGTAATCATAACAATTACAAGTAAAAAAAAACTTTTATGACATTATAACATTAAGAATATAACAAGTTGTAATGATGTAAGAGCCAGTGTGTTAAATGTTATATTTAGTGACTGATAATAAAGAAAAAAGCAAAGACTTGATCTGTTTTAGCCGGGCGGCCACGGCCCTCGTGTTCCCGAGGCGTACTGCATCATCAGCCGTGTGGCCTGCTTCGGACTCTTCTCAAAGGTGACCACACACACACACACACACACACACACACACTCACACACTCACACACTTCTCAGCGCTGACTCCTGTGTGTGTGTGTGTGTGTTCTTCAGATCTTTGACGAGGTGGAGAAGCGGAGGCAGATCTCTAAAGCCATGATCTATCCGTTCATGCAGAGTCTGCGGGAGGCTCCGCTGCCCTCGCCGGGAAACACCGTCAGCATCAGCAGCTTCATCCCAGACGCCGGCACAGAGGTGTGTGTGTGAGAGAGTGTGTGTGTGTGTGTGAGAGGGACTCAGGTGTGATACCTCCTCTGATCTCAGATCATCCGTCTGACGCGGCCCGTCGAGTCCTGGCTCGAACACGTAGACTTCCGCTCGCTCTTCCGCTGTCTGAGCCACGACGAGGTGCTGATGGTGTTCTCCTCCGTCGTCCTGGAGCGACGAGTCATCTTCATCTCTGAGGAGCTCAGGTGAGGCTGCAGCCAATCAGAGCGCAGCGCGGGTTTACTGCGTAGTTATTAACCTGTGTGTGTGTGTGTGTGTGTGTAGCACTCTGTCTCAGGTTCTTCACGCTGTGGCGGCTCTGCTGTATCCGTTCGTCTGGCAGCACACCTTCATCTCGATCGTTCCCACGGTTCTGATCGACGTGTGCTCGGCTCCGACGCCGTACCTGCTGGGAGTCCAGAAGAACCTGCTGGAGCAGCTGACCGACCGCAGCGACGTCAGTCACACACACACACACACACACCTGCAGTAGGAGTGTTGTTCACAACGATGCTGATGATTGTGTGTTTGTGTCTCAGCTGATGATCGTCGATCTGTCGCCGGGAGCAGAAACTAAATTCATCACCAGAGTGAGTCTCTCTCACACACACACACACACACACAATAATACTTAAAAATATACATTACAGCAATTACAAAACTAAATAATGACTATAGAAATAAATGTGTTACTACCCTAGCAACCCCATAGCAACGTATGATGATGTGATTTCAGATAGGAGACGAGGAGTCGCTGCTGCCCGCTAAACTGAAGGATGAGCTGCTGTCGCAGCTGTCTGCGCGCAAACACGACGCCGGTGAGTACAGTCTGGCAGCGCTAACTACTTCCTGTCGGAGCGCCGCTCAGCTTCCTGTTGTTGTGTGTGTCCCGGCAGCGGCGGAGGAGCTGAACCGGCTGGTGTCCGAGGCCTTCCTGAGCGTCTTCGCCCAGAGCGTTGGTCACTTCTCGCAACACATGCGGCGGAGCGGGAACTCGCGGCGTTTCCACAAGAAGAGCTTCCTGAAGGCCGTGGAGCACAAGTCCCAGCTCGGCTTCATCAAGCTCTTCGCCCAGACGCAGATGTTCGACCTGTTCATCCAGGAAGAGGAAACGCAGCCCAACCCCAACGGTACCAACCCTGGAGGACATCTTTGTCTTTCAGTAGAATTGGAGTATTTTGAATTTAAATAGGCCGTTTAATGATAAAACGAGGCAGTCTTTGTTAATAGGCTTAATCGTTTAATAATAACCTTTTTACTATTTTTTGGTACTGCACCCAAACAAAATCCTACTCCAAGCTCATTTTTTGAGACATCCACCTCAAATGTTGGAGCACAGCTTTAGACTTACAGCTTTGATTTTCTAGCAAATTTAGATTTCAACACGTTTTATAAAATCATAAAAAATATCCTTTTCATTAAACTTAAAACGCTATACGTTTTTTTCAATTATGGTCTGTAACAATGTTCTCAAAACGTTGTTTCCAAACATTTAGACAACATTCGGAAGTAAAATAGTAGTAACGCAAGTAACAATGTTTACTAAACAAGGAAATGGAATGTTCGCTTAACGTTCGTATAACAAAGAAAAAACGTTTTTAAAACGGGACATTTTTCAATATTCCGAAATAATGTTTTCTTAGAAAGTTCGCAAAACATTTTTAAAAACATATTTCTGTTCTTTAAATGTGACTTTATTTAAACGCGCAGCCTTTTCAATGCTACTTTTTCCGTCAATTTAAACTCGTTCAATTCATGAAATTGCAATTCTGTTATACGTCACAAATCTGAAATAATGGTAATTCTTACAATTTTCAAGATCAAGTCAGGATTGCATGATATAAACTCTGAGAAGTCGTAATTGTGAAAAACACATCAGATTTATGAGATTAAAAGTTGCATTTACGTTTCTGATTTATTAAAAATAAAGACGTAATATTGATTACAGTAGTAATACGTTTTTTGTTTATATGATACGTGTGTGTGTGTATGGATGGTGTTTATTTATATAAATGTGTGTATATATATATATATATATATATATATTTAAGAAAAACCTTGTATGATTATATATTAAATACAGCCTATTCATAAATCATGTAAAATACACACATAAACAAAAGCTTTGATTTAGTATGACTTCATCTGATCGTAATCTCGCTCTCCTCTAGCGTTCTTTCACAGGAAGGTGTCGGAGCATCACGAGAGGAAGAAGAAGGAGAAGATGAAGGCCGGGTGGGTGCGAGGTGTGGTGGTTTAAAGATGTCGTCACGTTTGTCTCCACCTTCCCTTATTAACACACTTCAGAGTAATATTTAATGCTGTTTGTTATTTTAACCCAATAAAATATCAAGTGCACTGACACATGTTTGTTTGAGAGTACAGCGAGTGATTTAAACAGGAACACGTCCAGCTCATATTGGACTTTCATTATTGTTTTCGTCATTTCCACTGGTCAGCACATACTTCAGAAATTCACGCACGTCAGAAAATAAATACGAAATGGAAATCTCGAAACTTTCATCCGTCATAAAAAAATTCGGATCAGGTTCGATTTTCTGCGTTTTGCTATCCGTAGCAAGCAATTTAATCGGAAAGGATGACGAATACGAAAAAACGTATTCTTTAAAACGTACAATTTCTGACTTGGTGTGCAAAGACCTTTAGTGTAAATTATATGAATATATAGTATCACAGTCTTCACAATAAACATTCTATTTAAATAATTTAACAATCATCTTTATGGATTCTAATTAATTTTATTATTTTTTCCTGATGAAATATGAGCCAGAAATGTTCTTTTTGCATAACTCACCCACTAATAACTAACCTTAATAACGTACTCGTAGTATAAAACATGTAAACATAAAACAATACATATTTCTAGAACAAAAGAACAGACTGTAAAACTTGTCCAACAGGAAGCAAACCGAGAATCGTAACATACCTGTTTTCTAAAAAGAGTTTACTAAACAAACCAGGCTTATTTTAGTTAGTCTGATGAATTCATGAGTTCGGACTGAAGTAAAATCAGACGGTTGTGAGTGTTTCTGCCCCCTGCTGGAGCCTGGTCAGATGCTGCCGGCGAGCAGCGGAGACGTCTCGGAGCGGCGGGAGTGGTGCGAATCGTACAGGTGTTCGCTCTGGAGCTCCGCCTCCGCTCGCAGCTTGATCTTCTGCAGACAGAAACACACACGAGTGTGAGGCTTGCTATCAATTCAGTGTATTTTAATTCATTCAGTCGCTCTCTGGGTCTGGCGGTAGCACTTTTAGCTGTAGCTTAGCATATTAGACCGTTAGCATCGCGCTCAAAAGTTTGACTTATTTCCTCAGAATTGAGTTATAAAGTCAGAATTGTTTATATCAGACTTTATAACGACTTTATATCACACAATTGAGAGTTTTGTATGATGCAATTCTGAGAAAAAAAGCTGCAATAACCTTTTTTAACTCTTTTTATTCAGTGGCGGAAACGGGCTTCCATAACGATAATAATAATGCTTTTTTATCAGATTATAATCGGTAAGTAACCTGACGCTAGGTTTCTGTCGTCCGCTGTGAGACGCTTTACCTTGAAGTCTCGTATGTAGGTGAGGAAGAAGCTGATGAAGGACAGAGCGAGAGACCACTCGGAGATGGTGCTGACGATGTGCGGCGTGAAACCCTGGGGAAAATAAAACGGCGCAATCAGAGACTGCCTCAACGCGCGACCCTCGCGGTGAATTAGCGCACTCACCGGTTCTCCAGGAGTCCAGTGCAGCTTCTGGTTGACCTCGGTTCCCGACAGCGTGCTGTACATGATGACCGACGACACGAACACTGAGCGAATCAAGGAACAACCACAGCGCTAACAAAGGCTCCACGCGAAAGGGATAGTTCGCCCCAAACTCTGTCGCTCCAAACCCACGAGACCTTCGCTCATCTTCAGAACACCAATTCACATATTTTTCTGAAAGCTACCACGATCAATGCGAGACATCATTAAAATAATCCATCAGTGGTTCAACCGCAATTATACGAAGCTACGAGGGAAACTTTTACTGTGCTTAATTGTTTGACAGCACTAATAATAATATTTATGCTGTATATATTTATATAATTGAGATTATATATAATTAACATATTTTTCTTAAATATATACATGCATGCGTGTGTATAAAGTATAATTAACACGATTAATCGTCTGATAGTTTTCTTCGCGCACAAAAAGTATTCTGACGTTGAGCCTCTGATGTCACATGGACTGCGTTTCGGTGTCTCGGTAAATCCGAGCGCTTTTGGATTTGATCAGAAATGTATAGGAACGGGTTTGAAACGACACAATGAGTAATTAACGACAGAAATAGTTTCTCTTTAAAGGATACTGCTGATGATGCTGGCGAAGGTCCAGACGCAGAGGCCGAGTCGCGTCCAGAAGATGTTTTTGCTGTGGATGTGCGGCTGCATGAGGTACGACAGCATCGTCTGGACCAGGATGTACAGAGCACCCACGCCAAACGTCAGCATGGCACCCACCAGGTGCATCGCGAACAGAGTGGTTTTCTGGGAAAGACACGGCACACGTTCAAAATCGGTCCATTTAGACCGAAATATGCGCATGCCGTAAACGCGGCAACTTTTCTGTACGCTGGTGAAGCGACAAATCAAATGCAAAAATTATTTTTTGCGCAAAAAAACAAAACATTCACATGCCAACAATTGCGTTATTTTACGCAAACATAATGTGAAAATCGGAGCAAATTTTCATTCATTTTGGGAACAGCTGGAAATAGGACGTTTTTTACTATTTGAATTAACTTTTGGCAAAGTGTCCGTTTCGAGCAACACAAACATCTCCATGCATCATTGCGACAGATCCACAAATGCGTTTTTACGCTCAGGAAACGTCGCAGTGTGCGTACCTGGAAGTTAGCGACGACGCACATGCCGAGCGAACTTCCGCAGCCCAGAACGAACCCAGTCAGATTGAGGCGTTTCAGACGAGTGTCCTCAGTATCCGAGAGAGCCTGAAGCTGCTTGTAACGCACGTACATAGTAGCGACCCCTGCAGGACACATGCAACATTACATCACTGACACGGGTCACACCGTTTCTTGATAAACACACTACCGAGATGGGTTTGCTTTGACACAGTTCAACACTTTAATATCATCTGACTGTACTGGATTCGGTTTAGTTTCCTAATCAGGGGTCAGTGTGAGGTCATTCAGTACCTAAAAACGCGGACACATTCAGCATGAGTCCGAACACGCATCTCTCTGGCGCGACTGTCCCTGTGTCACTGTAAGTACAAAACAAAAGTCACTGAAAGGTCAAAGGTCACAGTGTCACATGATGGCACCGGTCTGCACTCACCTGATGTAGGGCACCAGCGGGTCCACGTGTCTGAGGACGATGGCCGTGATGTAAGCGAAGATGAAGGTGGCGGCGGTCCAGATGACCAGAGCCGCGGGCAAGACACACAAACCCTCCTGAAACCACCACATCACCCCAGATGCACGATCAGTCAGCCACGCTTCCTCTACACACCAGAGCAGAGCATCATGGGTAACTTCTGCTTTTCACTTCTGCTGCCAGAGAAAACGAATATAACCATTCACACTGAAACTAGAGAAGAATCTTTGTTTCTTCATTCAGAAGTAACGTGTACATCATGCTCCTTTAACGTTTGAAGAACTAATAATTATTATTTTGTTGTGTAAAAGCGTTTATGTAACGTTATGGGAACGTTCTTTTATTTCTGATATCAGTAACGGAGTAACGTTGCCATGGTATTTCGCACTGTAAGGATATTTTATGATGGCACGTAACTGTATTTTGAGCGATTTTAGAAATAAACACTAAAAGTGCAATTCAAGTCAAATAAAGAAACACACATTTCTTTAGTTTCACTTTCTATTCCACAGAACATCATTTTAAAGCGCGGTTAAAGGTTATGTTGTTATTATTGCTTTTGTCTTCGCTTCTGTCCAACCTGTGTGTAATGATAAAGTTTGATTCAGAAATAATATGACAGATTATATCACGATGAGCTGTCAGAGAGGAAAAGCTTTACCTGTCAATCAAACGCACGCGCGTCCCTCAGTCTAAACAGGCATGCTCGCTCCCCACAGAACGACTCTCTCATTCTTTAACGTTTGTACGTCCGTTTATTCGTTTAATGCTCTAATGTCGGATTTAGTTCATTTTAGTGCTGTTTATCTTCCGTGTCTTGCGTATCAACTCTCGCCGCTCATTCCCGAGGAAAGTCACGAGACCCGAGGGGAGCATACCCGGATGTGGAGATGCTCGGCGGGGCGCCAGCGCGGGACAAACCCCCCCTCAACGGGATGTTCACGCCATCTTTCTATCTTAATATTTTTCTGTTTGACTGAGAATATATATATATATTTTTGTAATTCCATATACAAACAAAATCCTGGCACTAAATCTGTCTTTTCTTTATTCAAAGTTAATGTTAGGAGTACATGGAAACCTACACACCATCGAAGTAATTAATTTATCAGTACATAATGTAATATGATTGTTGAATCTAATTGTATTAGACTATAAAGACTGATAGTCAATGTAGGCAAAGAGACTAAAATGTAAAATAAAATATATAATATTAATATACAGTAGGTACGGAAAGTATTCAAACCCCCTTAAATTTTTCACTCTTACCATCCACCCTGACAGAACTGGAGAGGATCCCCAAATCCAGGAGTGAAAAACTTACTGCATCTTTCCCAAAAACACTCATGGCTGTATTCGATCAAAAGGGTGCTTCTACTAAGTACTGAGCAAAGGGTCTGAATACTTACGACCATGTGATATTTCAGTTTCTCTTTTATAAAAAATCTGCAAAAATGTCTACAATTCTGTGTTTGTCTGTCAATATGGGGTGCTGTGTGTACATTAATGAGGAAATAATGATTTTAGCAAATGGCTGCAATATAACAAAGAGTGAAAAACTTAAGGGGGTCTGAATACTTTCTGTACACACTGTATTTTAATGATACTGTAAAGAGCCTATTACATTCAGCTGTAGTTTTTGTAGTTTGCAGACTTATATATATATATATATATATATATATTTGTACAATATGTTTACATGTTCAATAAGCTCTGGGTAAGTTAATATTTGCTAAAAAAAAAAAAAAAAAACACCAGTTATCATAAATATAGCAATCTTTATTTTACAAGTGCTTTTATTCAAAAATCAGAGCAATGTTACAATCAAACCAACAGTTTGTTATGAGTCAGAACCAGGCGGTTTTCACATCACTGAAAGTATTGACTCAATGCGTATGTCATGACAGAAAAAACAAACATACGAAGACATCGTCGGACGTTTCCATCTGCCAGATTTAATGATCTTAGATCCGCTGTCTCTCGTTAAAGTGAAAAACTCCAAGAAAGGATTTGGCAACAAGCGACGTCTAACAAAACGAGTCGAAGCTTATGATTAAGTGTGAACGGACAAACGTCCATACTGCAGAAGACATTTAATATCTCTCATACTGGATGTGATGAAGATGATGAAGCAGAAAAACAGTGGAAATCAGCTATTAGAGCTCCTCGTCCACGTTTCTCTGCGAATAAAAGATCAGAAATAACATCAATCGCACAAACTTCTCAAAAGTCGATTTCTGGGTGGCAGCATCGAGCTGTTTCTACAAACTACCATTTATTACATCTTTATTCATTTTTATATTATATGAATCGCCTGAGAGGGATGTTGAGAAATAAAGGATTCTGGGAAAATAAGCGAAGCGGCATGCGAATGTCAAAACTTTATATTTAAGGCAACTTTCACGGGTGTGAAACACTTAAATTAAAACACGAATCAGCGGCGATTAACGGATCGATACTTTGGGAATAACCGTCAGTGTAACGAACTTTAGAAAGAAGATTCAACATACGACTTCAGCTCAGAGTCTAGTGCAAACATAAGCTAATTATTCGGGAAGTTGGCGACGACACAGGAAGAAGACACTTTAAGTGCGTTAAAATGTCTTCGAATTTTCTGAAACCGAAACGGATTCTTGGCATTTATGATTCTAGCGTCTGGAGATTTCAGACATAATGAAGCAAAGTAAAACAAGGAGAATCTCATCAAATTTCTCATATTTCAGCCCTAAATTAAAATCTAAATTACATTTAGACGCGCATTTTAGGTCTATTATTTCTACGATATATTCTTAAATCACAAAAGAAAGGTGTTATTTGATTGTTTTGCGGGCGAAACATGGCGTTGTGAGATTGACCCAGCAGGCACAGCGTGAGACACCAGCTAAACTCAACACAAACCAGGGACCAACCAATAAATTAAGTGCTTTCCATCTAAAACCAAACAAAAGCATCCTTCGGAGAAAGCGTAAACCCGCTGACGATGGAGTGACAAGGGGAAGAAGATGGAGCTAAAGACAAAATACAGACGCATGTAAACAAGTATTATTAGCAGCCACAAAATCTGACTCGTTTAATCCAATTTTTAACACGTGAGAAGGAGTCGTTAAAACGATAATACAGACCTCGACGACCCCAGTGCATCATGGGTAACCCCGAGCGAGAACTATTCCCGAACTCATTAAAATAATGACCTAAAGAAAAGTGACCTTTCGGATGTTTGCTCACTCATTAGTTTGTTTGTTAGTTTGTTCATTTATTCATTCGTTGGGAGAAGAAAAATCTGCGTTAAAGGAACAGTGTTGGAGAAATGTAGCACTGCTTCAGTGTGTGAATGGGTGCCGTCAGAATGAGAGTCCAAACAGCTGATAAAAACATCACAATAATCCCCAGCACTCCAGTCCAGCAGATCTGAGTTCAAAATACCATGGATTTGTTTCTTACAAACGTGCAGTTGTTGTCTCCTCGTATTTATTGGATGGCAAGATCACATGAATGACTTGTGGATTACTGTGATGCTTCTATCAGCGGACGGCACCCATTCACTGCACTACATGTCTCCACATCTGATGAAGACTTCCTCCTTCAGTGTAAGTGCAGAATGGTGTAGATCAGGATGCATTGGCTCTGGTTGAGTATGAGGCTGAAAGTGCAGGAAGATGAAACCGTATGTCAGCGGTCACTCGACGGCTGCCGCTGTGCTCTGTGGCTTGATCTTGAAGACGCAGATGTGCAGGTGAGACGCGATCTCGTTGCAGACGCTCACGCAGTAGCGCACCAGATCAAACAGGGACAGAATCTGGTCAAAACACAACGAAAAAACAACAGAATCTGGTCAAAACACAACGAAAAAACAACAGAATCTGGTCAAAACAAATGACAAACGACAAAACAAATGGCAAATGACGGAATCTGGTCAAAACGATAGTTTTAGTGCCACAAAAAAAAAACTACGATAATAAAGTCAAAATATTTCGAGAATAAAAGTCGAAATATTATGAGATTAAAGTCGAATATTACAAGAATAAAGTCGAAATACTACGAGAATAAAAGTCAAAATATTACGAGATTAAAGTAGAATATTACAAGAATAAAGTAGAAATACTACGAGATTAAAGTCGAATATTTTCAGAATAAAGTCGAATATTTTCAGAATAAAGTCGAAATACTACGAGAATAAAAGTCGAAATATTACAAGAATAAAGTTGAAATATTACAAGATTAAAAGTCGAAATATTACGAGATTAAAGTTGAAATATTACAAGAATACAGTTGAAATACTACAAGAATAAAAGTCTAAATATTACAAGAATAAAGTTGAAATATTACGAGATTAAAAGTCGAAATATTACGAGATTAAAGTTGAAATATTTTAAGAATAAAGTCGAAATACTACGAGAATAAAAGTCGAAATATTACAAGAATAAAGTTGAAATATTACAAGAATAAAAGTCTAAATATTACGAGATTAAAGTTGAAATACTACAAGATTAAAATCGAATATTTCAAGAATAAAGTTGAAATACTACGAGATTAAAGTCGAATATTTCAAGAATAAAGTCGAAATACTACGAGATTAAAGTCGAATATTACAAGAATAAAGTCGAATATTACAAGAATACAGTCAAAATACTACAAGATTAAAGTCGAATATTTAAAGAATAAAGTCAAAATACTACGAGATTAAAGTTGAATATTACAAGAATAAAGTCGAAATACTACAAGAATAAAAGTCGAAATATTACAAGATTAAAGTCGAATATTACAAGAATACAGTCAAAATACTACAAGAATAAAAGTCGAAATATTACAAGATTAAAGTCGAATATTACAAGAATAAAGTCGAAATACTACAAGAATAAAAGTCGAAATATTACAAGATTAAAGTCGAAATACTACAAGAATACAGTCAAAATACTACAAGATTAAAGTCGAATATTACAAGAATAAAGTCGAAATACTACAAGAATACAGTCAAAATACTACAAGATTAAAGTCGAATATTTAAAGAATAAAGTCGAAATACTACGAGAATAAAAGTCAAAATACTACGAGAATAAAAGTTGAAATATTACGAGATTAAAGTCGAATATTTTAAGAATAAAGTCGAAATACTACGAGAATAAAGTATAATATAGCAAGATATAAAAGTGAAGGAACAGCAGAAGGCATGGGAACACAGGCTATAGACTAATCTATAATGAAGTCTCAGTGTAATCAGAATATTATTTATTTACACTGCTGCTTAAACTAAAGTGATTTCAGCTGTATGTCAGGCTATAATATATATGTCATGTTATAATATTTTTATTGTTTGTATTCCGCTACAAAACTGGCCGATTTTGAAAGCAGAGAATATCTCCGGGTGCTCCTGATCTAGACCGACTTTATTCTCGAAATATTACCATTTTCATCTCGTAGTTTTAGATTCATGTATTTAAACGCCATCGTAGGTCAAAACTGACACAAACAACAAAAAAAGCAAAGGTCAGAGTCAAACACTAAAGGTCAGTAAACTGCGTGACT
>JAUCMS010000049.1:512057-532188 GCA_032357445.1 Enteromius radiatus
CTGTACCGATAACTATGATAACTGTCATAACTGCAGCTGTAACAATAACTGAAATCATAACAATATTTGTACCGTTAACTGTAATCATAACGATATCTCTGACGATAACTATTATAACAGTAGCTATAACAATAACTGTAATTATAACGATATTTGTAGCGATAACTGTAATCACAGCGATATCTTTATCAACACCTTTAATGATAATCCTAACTCACAGAAGTATATGAATGTATGTATTTGTTGTGCTCCAGAAGCGCATGCGTCGCTCTCAGCACGCTCGTAAGGAGACTGAGTTCCTGCGGCTGAAGAGAACCAGACTGGGTCTGGACGACTTCGAATCACTGAAGGTGATTGGACGAGGAGCGTTTGGGGAGGTGAGTATGATGATGAGCGCTGATGAGAGAGTGTGTGTGTGTGTGTGTGTTTCAGTCAAGTGTGTTTCTTCTGTCTGCAGGTGCGTCTGGTCCAGAAGAAAGACACAGGACACGTTTACGCCATGAAGATCCTTCGCAAAGCCGACATGCTGCAGAAAGAGCAGGTGACGCCTAACGAACGTGTCATTACAAACTCATCATGATCACACCACCATGAGTAAATTAATGATAATGCAAACAGAGAACAAAATATCAACAAATAAAATGAAGCTAAATGATTTTATTTTGTGCTGTTTTATTATATTTGGTGTTACTTCATTATAATATTTTCTTTTTAACAATACAAAATGTTATGCTATTTCTTGTTATATATATTTGTAAAATATTTAATTTTATTTTGATGCTCTGTTGTGTCTCAGGTGGGTCATATCCGGGCGGAGCGGGACATCTTGGTTCAGGCCGACAGTCTGTGGGTGGTGAAAATGTTCTACAGTTTTCAAGACAAACTCAACCTTTACTTGCTCATGGAGTTCCTGCCCGGAGGTGACAACTTCTTCATTTTGTACTCAAGTACATGTCAGATGTGTCTTACGGTTCACTTCATCCAGAATCCAAATTACTCCTTGTGCTTCCGATCTTGGTCAAGTCCAAAAACACTTGTAATAACTGGACCTGGCAACAGATTCTTGGAAACTGTCTAAGCTGAAATATATATGCAGACACTCATATGAGGAGCTCGGCAAACGAGTTACATGCTTTTAATGCTCAAGTACGTGAAATATTGATGTCTGATCTGATGTCTTGTGTTCCTTCAGGAGACATGATGACACTGCTGATGAAGAAGGACACGCTGACTGAGGAGGAGACGCAGTTTTACGTAGCTGAGACGGTTCTGGCCATCGACTTCATCCATCAGCTGGGCTTCATTCACAGAGACATCAAACCAGACAACCTGCTGCTGGACTCTAAGGTCAAACACCCTGGCAGGAAGTGACTCAATAACTGTGTCCTCTTCTGCTTTCACAGTGCTTCTCTGTCAGTGAGGCGTCTGATTGGCTGAGAGCTGTGTTTTATTATTTGTGTGTGTGTGTGTTTTAGGGTCATGTCAAGCTGTCTGATTTCGGCTTGTGTACGGGACTCAAAAAGGCGCATCGGACAGAGTTTTATCGCAACCTGAACCACAGCCAATCAAACGACCTCAGTGAGTGAACAAAGCTTCAGGCTAATCAAAATGGTCTTTTCCCGCTTCGGACAGCGCAAACACCTATAGATTCATTTTGGGAGTGAAAACTTTTGCACAACCATGTCAGAAACATAGCAAAGTGCTAACTCATTTTAGCAACATGCTAATTCAAGTTAGGCATGAGCTAAAACATCTTAGTAATGTGCTAATCATACGAGCATTGTCTTACAACATCCAAACAACGTGGTCATTCATGTTTAATGTTAGCATAGTGATAAAAATGGTAAACGACACATTTAATATGCTAAAGGCATGTTAGCAACAGCGCAAACGTACTTCCATTCAAGGTGTGAAAACTTTTACACAACTCTTGCAAGACATTAAACATGCTAACATCATGAAGATTCATGAGAGCCTTGTGTTAAAACATGTTACAAACATGCTAGCAACAAGCTAATTCATGTTAGTGTAATGTCAAAACACGTTAGCAACATTAAACACGTGTTTGCAATATGCTAGTTCATACAAGCAAAATGTTAAACCTGATAACGGTAATGCTAGCAACATGTCAAACATGTAGAAAAATGTTAGCATTATGCTAATTCATGTTAGCCATGTGGCAAAACATGACAGAAACGTGCTAAGTCTTGCTAGTTACATTTTTGATTATTCTGAATATTATTAGTTGAATATTCAGTATTAAATGAGTAATTTGCGTGTTTCTCGTAGCGTTTCAGCACATGAACTCCAAGAGGAAGGCCGAGACGTGGAAGAGAAACCGGAGGCAGCTGGTCAGTGTTAGCAATTGCTTCATTAGCCAGTTTACAGCACACAGGAAGTGATGCATTATGTTGCTCCGCCTCTTTCAGGCCTTCTCCACGGTGGGAACGCCAGACTACATCGCGCCGGAGGTCTTCATGCAGACTGGATACAACAAGCTCTGCGATTGGTGGAGTCTGGGAGTCATCATGTACGAGATGCTGATTGGTAAGAAGCTAAATTTATGCTAATGAGATTGTGAACCGCCAGAATCGCTCGGAATATGTTTTTTTTATATTAGCAAATCGGATCTTTGTGTTGATATTGTGATGTTGATTTGGCACCATACTTTTCGTACAGATTTTTTTGGACATTTCAGCATGGATTCGTAAGTGTTTTGTTAGCCTTCTTTCAACTGTTGAACATTTAACGTCATTTACACAATGAAATACAACTGACATATTTCAAACCCTCACTAGCCTGAAAAATCAGCCAATCAGAAAAGAGTCGTAAAATGGAAACGAGCTTTGTTAGTTTTTGCAGGTTAGCAGATGCTAGCTAGGTAACACTGGCTAACATTAGCTAGCTGCTTAGCATCTGTTACTGTGTGACGATGTAGCATTTAGATCATAATAATAATTGGTGTTAAAACGATTTTTATTATTCTAAAAAAAATGATTATGAATTAAACATAATGTACATGATCTTGTAACTTTGCATTATTCAGGTGTTTAAAAATGTTTTACTTGTTTTTGTAAGAATACAAAATTAATAGCTCTTATATATTTTTAATAAGTAAATTATTAAATAAAATAGTTTTTAAGAATATATATATTTTTTAAGAATACTCGTCATTAATTCTTCAAGATAACTTGTACCACAAAGGGCAAATTATTATTATTTTTTAATATTTAATATTAAAACAAATAAATTCTTCAAAGTAAATTGCATGAATAAGAAAAAAACAACAACTTTATGTTTCATAATAAATTACATGAAATTTATTTTATGACAATTATGAATTAAAATTATGTTTTAAAATGAATTACATCAATAAGGAAAAATATTTTAATTATTAAAATTAAATTAATGCTTCAAAATAAATTGGGTTGAGAAGGAAAATAATGTATTGAAATGATTAAAAGGATTACATTAATGCTTTAACACACAATCAAGAAGAAGAAAAAATATTAGTAATTATTAAAATGAACTAAATAACATCAATAAGTAAAAAGCCTTTAAAATTTGAATGAAATTTGAATTATTAGAATACACAAGTGCTTGTTATTAACTTCAGAGCACCTCCAAGATGTCTGGCCGCTCACTGTGTGTGTGTGTGTGTGTCTGTGTGTTTGTGTGTGCAGGCTACCCTCCGTTCTGCTCAGAAACTCCTCAGGAGACGTATAAGAAGGTGATGGGCTGGAAGGAGACGCTGGTGTTTCCTCCGGAGGTGCCGATCTCGGAGCGAGCGAAGGCTCTGATCCTGCGCTTCTGCAGCGAGGCCGATCATCGCATCGGAGCGGCCAGCGTCGACGACATCAAGAGGAACGCCTTCTTCGAGGGCGTCGACTACGACCACATCAGGTCTGAGCGCGCCTGAGCAGCGTCTGTTTGATCCGTCACTGTCCCTGATCTAACCACGCCTCTCACTCGTCCTCAGAGAGAGACCCGCTGCCATCTCCATCGAGATCAAGAGCATCGACGACACCTCCAACTTCGACGAGTTCCCCGAGTCCGACATCCTGCAGCCCTCGAGTAAGAGCTGAACTTCACTGCTAATTACATGAAGAAAGAGCAACACATTTCTCATTCAAGTAAAAAAAACACTTAAATGAATTTAACAGACAAACAGTTGAATAAAATGAAGTAAAAAATAAGTTGATTCCTCAAAAGAAATTACACCAAGGAGGAGAAATTAAAGTAAAATACAGTAATATTGTGGAATATTAATATAATTTAAAACAAGAGTTTTCTATTTTAATATGCTTTCAAATATAATTTATTTCTGTGATGCAAAGTTGAATTTTCATCAGCCATCATTCCTCCAGTCTTCAGAGTCACATGATCTGCATGTATGATTATTTATTATCAATCTTAATATTGTTTTTGTACTTCTTTAAGCATTCTTTGAGTAAAGTTGAAAGGATTGGCATTCATTCAAAAAGTTCTATTCTCACTTCTTTTAATGCGTTTGACACGTCCTGGCTGAATGAAGATGTCTTTACCTTCTGAAAGCGTTCTCCCAGCAGTGTGTCTGAGCTCTGTTCTTCTCTGTCGAGGTCCGGCCGTGGCCAGCAGTCATCACCCAGAGGCAGACTACAAGAACAAGGACTGGGTCTTCGTCAACTACACCTACAAGCGCTTCGAGGGTCTGACGGCCCGAGGAGCCATCCCGGCCTACATGAAGAGCGGCAAACGATGAACACTCGGACGAGTAACGACAAAAACACTCACTAAACACATCAGAAAACTATCATTTTTATGTTTGTATCTGCAGGATACGCCGCTTCTTCGGGGTATAAATTCACTGAAAACGCAACACTTGTTTATTAACGCTAACATGGACGTAATGCTAAGGTCGGTCTTAGCATTACAGATGGCAGATTATTACTGAAGTGAAAGCGTCTCATATAAAAGTTTGTTTACAGTAACGATAATGTAGCAAACTAATTATTTTATTCAATATGTTGCATCCTGTAAAATCAAAGCCATGTGTCTAACCAAGTAATGCTCCAAATTTGAAGTTGACATCAAAAAAAGACAATTTTCTTTGGACGCTATACCAAAAGTAACCACTGGGGGACCCCAAACTCCATTATCTGTCATAAATCAGTCATTTCCTGTCACAGTATGACATTATACCCTTAAAAGAGCGACGTATCCCCTGAGATACAAACATTTCGAGATTGATTACAAAACAGGATTAAATCCTAATATGTATAGACATGTATTTGGAGTGGATTCTGAACAGCAGGTGGCGCTGCATGCTTCAGAAACAGCCGTACTCTGCGTCTAAATCCTCAAAACACGCACTCAAACCTAAAGTAATCAATCATAAAGCTGAGGTGAGATTACATGTGTATTTGTGTGTCCGGACACTAAACACTAGAGCAGAGCGCCATCTGCTGTTCAAACAAGCTCCGAACCGATGAATTCAGGAGAAACAGGTCATGAATACATTCTGCATCACTTTATCATCAATATAATGTACAGACAAGCAGATAATAGCCATAATACAAACAAAGGGCATTTAGCAAACTGTTAAAATGAAACCGCTATATGCGTAATTAAACGCTTGTCTGTACATGGTATGATTTATCAAACACTATCACAAACAACTCATCAGTCAACACTTTATATTCACGTCTGAAGATCATCAGAAGCAAGTTTTTATGCTGGAAAGATTTTGTGGGTAATTTTAGCAGATCTAATACCAAAACACGCTTGTTTTTCTATAAATGCATTACTTCTGTAATGTTAGCTCTCCCTTCATGAAAATTAACCATGTGTTTTTTTTTTTTTTTACTACAAATAAACCAAAAAAAAACCATTCAACCACAAATGAACCATGGTCTTGCTACGCTAGCCGTACTTTAACCATGGTATTTGTAATGAAACTGTTTTACTATAATAAAACCGTGGTTAATTTTTGTAAAATGTGTGAATGTTTAAAGCTTTGCATAAACTGCCAGTCAGACGCTTCTGAACAGTACGATTTTTCTAAACACAGCAAGAATGTTTAAAATAGCTGAATTTTAATCGTTACTCACAGAAATAATTACAGAATAAAAATGTTTTAACAATAAAAATGTTACAGAAGATTTCTATTTTCAGATAAATGCTGTTCGAGAGACTTCACACTGTTCAGAAATGTTTGACTGGTGGTCTATATATACTGTGTTTTGTGCCTTTATGAGATAACTTTGA
The DNA here is from genome assembly GCA_032357445.1 of Enteromius radiatus. Classification (NCBI taxonomy): domain Eukaryota; kingdom Metazoa; phylum Chordata; class Actinopteri; order Cypriniformes; family Cyprinidae; genus Enteromius; species Enteromius radiatus. The sequence continues at coordinate 518,304 of JAUCMS010000049.1, forward strand.
GGGCTGTTTGATTATTATGAGCAGTTCTGGATGCTGTTAGTGAGGTCTGGAGTGTGTGTTTGTGTCTCGCGGCTGGATTTGCCTGCTGCTGATTTGACTGTTAAAGGTACTGACGGCTCACAGGGGATGAAGGTACGATCAATATTTGGCTTCATACGGACCATCTCAATAGTAGTTTCTTGGGAAAAGACTCTCCTGTTTTGTCATCTAGCATGCAGTGCATCGTTAATTATTTTTGTATTGATATTTAACCGTCTGTAATTGTATCTGCAGAGCTGTTTTTGCCATCTGTGTTTATATCTTCAGTATATTTACTTCTTGTCAAAAAAGTGCATTTCAAGTTTATAATTATATGCAATAAAAAAATGTCACATGCTTTTTAACTCACTTCTTTAATTCTTAAAACATTTTGGGGGGAAATTAACAAGGATATAAAACTAGTCATGTCACTGTACCGGTCGAACGTGTGGAGTATGTATGATTTTATTCATGTTTATTACAACACATCTGTATATTATTATGATTTACTGGAGTAATGATTCAGCTTTGATCACAGTTTACAATATATTCACAGCTGTAATAATATTTCGCAATTTTACTGCATTTAATGCAGCCTCGATGAGAAGAAAAACATTTAAAAAGCTAAATTATTCCAACCTTTTGTGCAGATGCTTTTATTGAAAACCACTTACAAATGATATAAAACACAGAAAACGCTTAAAAAGTGTTTTAGAAATGATGTTTACACTGTTTTCTATCCGTCACCGACACTAGATGGCGCCAACGGACAGAAAATCCTCACTAAAATGAATACTGACGTAACGCATCTAATCATCAATAATCTGAAGCCCTGAAAAAGTGATTAGTTTTTGATTGATTGGTTGTTAAGCACATCTTCTTTTATCCATAGCCAAATGCAGTGCAGTAATGGCAAGAACTCGCTCAAGGACACAACGGTGAAAAGATCAAGTACTTTCAGGTCATCTATTCATGAGACGAGGATGAAATGAGTGAAACTCATGAATATGAAATGAGTGGCTGAATATTAATGACACAATAAATATGAATGAGTGTTTCCAGCTCCAGTGGTTCAGTCATTGGTCGGGGCAGGGCCATTCAGCCGATCTAACTCGTCGACCTGCGGAGTGGGCGTGGCCCCGGCCCTCACAGGCCCCTCCCCCATGGCAGTGATGAGGTTGGGGACGCTCCTGCTGCGGACGCACTGGAAGTCCACGTGTCTGCTCTTCCCTTCCTCTTTCTCCCAGGACAGCTGGATGAAGGGGCGCTGGACGTAGCTGTAGATGACCTCAGACTTCCCTCCTGGACGCCGCTTCACCTTCTCCTTACAGGTGGGGTATCCTGAGACGCACAGCATTCAGTTTGCCTGTTTTAATGATGAACCTTGTTTGCTGAGGTTGTTAATCAGTGCTTTATGCTGTTGTTTAAGCCATCACTTCTTATTTTTAAAACGAACTAAGCCCTAACCCTTAACGGCAGAATTGCTGGTGGAAAAACTACATTACCCATGATCCCATGTGGAAAAATCCACTAATTAGAGAGCTGTGGCCAGCAAATGTAGCTCCACCCACTCCCGTAAAGCTCTCAGAATACTGAAATATGTTTATACATATTTTACGATAAAATGAAAATATGTTGTTTCTCTGGTTATAATCCACCTTTCATTGTTTTAATTCAATTGTGGTGTTTGCAGTGCGTCATGGGATTCTTCTTTTGCTCATTAAAGTCTTTTGTGGAAGCTTTCTGCCTGTATTCAACTTAATTTGTAAAATGATAGTGTTTAACAGCAGAACTGGTGCTGAAAAATTACATTACCCATGATGCTCTGCATCAAAATCTAAATTGTGTCTTGTCAGAATAGATTGTTAGCTCCACCCACTCCTGTAAAGTTCTCAAAATACTTAATACTATAATTATATGTTTATGCATATTTTTATATAACTTAAATATATTTGTTTCTATATTACTATAAACTATATTACCCATGATTCCTGGGCAGTGCACTCAGTGAGGTTTTGTGGTGAGTATCTATCGATGTTTGAATCTGTGTCTGTTTACCCTCGATCCCGATGCGGATGTTTTTCAGGCCTCGCTCCTTCAGCAGAGCTTTCGCGACGTCTCTGTTCTCGATGAACTTGAAGAAACGGTAAAGTCTGGTGCTGTAGAGGACTTGAGAAACAAGAGAGCAGATTTTAGTGATATTTAGTTGTATTGGCAAAGTAATAGGATGATGCAACTTATGCTGGAAGTCATGTGACAGTAGCACAATGCTGGATATATAGCAGCACCAATGAGCATGGAAATTTCTGGCGATGATTTACTGACAACACGATAATTACACAACGTTATATGCCAAGAGCAGTGCAAATTATTACCTGCTTAATACCAGTAATTTGATGAGTAGAAATGTTAGTAAATTGCGTTGCGTGATTTAAATCAAAACTCTCCTCCCATAAATGTTGCATCTGAAAGGGAAACAGTTCTTTGCGCTAATAAAAGTGCGCTCACTTTGCGAGTTTTCCTCTCCCATCGGCGGAGGGTTGTCGTGATCCCAGTCTACGTTATCGTCATCCGTGAGGACCACGATGTGGCATTCTCGTTCTCCTTCCTGAGCGCTCGCGACCATCGCCGGAAGCAGCAGCTCCTCCAGAAACGCCTCGAACTGCTGCCGGGCGCCGTCATTGGACAGCTCATGCAGGAGAGCACCTGATTGGACGGAACGGAAATGAGTTTGAGGGTTGGAATATGTACGCATGTTTTTTTTGTTTTTTTTTTTACTTACTGAGGTCTCGGCATCTGACAGTGCTGTAGTCGAAGTTTATACACAGATAATCGCACGCTTCGCGCAGTTCAGCCAACGACAAGCCCTCCGGACAGTGCAGCATGCCGATGCGGTAATAATCCTGGACGAGAGAGGATGTTGCTTTAAAAAAATGCGTAGAATCAACCGACAGTGAACTGGAGGGAATCATACATACCAGTATTACTCTAAAGATACTGGCACCGATGCCTTCCGCGATTTCATATTCACCTTTACCGTTTGGTCGCGTGAAACTGTGCTGACGTGCTCGACCGAACATTCTGAGAAAACACACCTCATTAGGATTGATTTAAAGAATAATACATTTGCTGAAAATGTAGCTACCCTCTGAGATCAGGATGAGTTTGTTTCTTCATCAGATGTTGAGAAATCTAGCTTTACATCAGTGTGTCAGCAATGGATGTGAATGGGTGCTCCTCCATGAGAGTCTGATTAAAAACATCACAATAATCCACCGCACTCCAGTCCATCAGTTAACATCTGGAGAAGACACAAGATCAAACTAATCCAGCATTAAGATGTTTTTAACTCCAATATGAGTCTATAATACATAAAACACCCATTCACTGTAGAGCATCCATTGCCACATTTCTCCAAATCTCATGAAGAAACAAACTCATCCTCATCTCGGATAACCTGAGAGTGAAGTAAATTTTAGTCTGAACTATTCCTTTAAATTGTTGTTCAGTACCTCCCGAGCACAGTATCAGGGTAAGCCGTGAATACTGCAGGGTCCACCACAAAATGAGTCCCGTCCACTACTAATGTGACCCGGTCATGTGATAAAGGGCGTGGCTGTGCAGGCCACACCTCCTTTTTGACGTCAGCCCCGCCCTCAGCTCCAGCAGTCATCCTGCGCTCTGTAAATTGAGATGTTAAATCACTTTTTGAGATTATATAAATTGGTTTTCAGTTCTGGATGTGGTGTTTTTAGGTTTACCTGATTGGTACAGGCATGTACCACCTGTCGCGTGCTCCTCCGTCATGATCTTCTGGACACCTGCAGACTGGTAAGACAGTCCATATGGTGAACAACATAATATTATAAACTCCTTAAGCTCGTCTGACTGACCCACACTGACTCATGGGTCCAGCTTAACCCCACATAGACCCGGTAACCCGCTACAAACCTGCTAATGCAGAGCAATATGACCATTTAAATAATAGCCTAACAAATAAATGAAGGTATAAAAGGACAAGTAAACAAATGAACATGATCATGGCCAACAGTATTGGTAAAAAGTGTTAGAAATGTTCAAGTACTTTTTGTTTACAAAAAACATTACTTTTATCCAAAGCAACTTATAAATGAGGACAACAGAAGCAATCAAAACAGAGAATATTAGTGTTAGAGACTCTATATTTTAAATAAAAAAACATGTAATATAAACAGTGCAAGTGTTAAAGGATGATTTTTTTTTAATAAATCAAAGGTAAACAAGTATATAGTAAATACAATAGAGCCTGCTAGAGTGTCAAGTACAAATGGAAGAGATGTGTTTTGTTGAAGATAAAAATACACTGTTAAATATCTGTTTGCTTTTAATTAAACTGCCAACCAGTTTGACACCATAGTACAATTATAGCATCTTATTTAATATCGTAGTACTTCTAAAGTGCTTACGTGTGCATGTCCAGTTATCGTGGTACTAACATATCCTTTACCACTTAACCTTTTTTTAGTAAGGTGCAAGGGAATAAACAGACTTCGGCAAATTTAATGACATTCAGAAGATGTCTTTAAGATGGTTTGAACCATGGTTAATTTTAGTAAGGGTTAATCTGTTATAAAAAATAAATATATATATATACATTTCTAATAGTTGTTGTTACTCACCGGAGAGTCTGCGTTCAAAACATTGAGAGTCCTCCTGCGCGAAGACACTGGAGACGCGAGACAGCGGCTGGTGCGCGCGGATTAAGCGACTGTAATCCAATAAAAGCGCGGCGCTCACGTGACGCACAGGGCGGGAAGCGCGCGCTGATCTGATCTCTGAGGACTAACATACGACAGCGGTTACAACGAGTCAAAGTTGACATGTTCGTTTAAAAATGGGTCACGAAGAAATATAAACAAGTAGGCTGCTAGTTAGAAATGCTAGTCTTTGTTTTAAACTGGATTTATTTGTGATGCGAAATGTTACTGCCTCAGACAGTTGTCTTGAAGATGATATGATGACCACAAAAACGGTTAAAATAACTTAATCTTTAATAATACGTAAATTCACGTTATGGCAAACAGGTAAGTTGACCGTTTTGTATTAAACAATTTTCAGCTACTCTTTGCTATGTCAAGAAATCCATAAGTTTAATCACAGTTTTAAATCCAAAGCATTGTAAAATCACATTAGAAGAGTCACTTTTCAGAAGTGTTTTTTGTAAAATAATTGTAGGCTATATTTAATTTATTCACATTTGTTACATATATTTATAGGTAGACCCTGGACCACAAAACCAGTCATAAGGGTCAGTTTGTGTCCTATACATCATCTGAAAGCTGGATAAATGAGCTTTTCATTGGTGTATATTTTGTTAGGATAGGACAATATTTGGTGTATTTGAAAATCTAGAATCAAAGGGTGCAAAAAAACTTAAAATATTTAGGAAATCGCCTTTTTGAGATATATATTTATTGTAGGAAAATATGTCCTACTTATGACTGCTTTTGTGTTCCAGGGTTATATATATATATATATATATATAATATGAATATTTATTAATTTCCAACCCATTATCAGTCCTTTCACTTATTTTTTTAGAAGTGTTTGAACACTTGTTCAGTTGTGGCTCGTGAAACAGTCCTCACAGTTACATCAGAGTCCCGATGATGACCCTTTAATGTCTTCTCTCAGGCTTGGCCTTAATTCAGCTCTACCAGACGCCGCTGATGACCATTACACCTGACAGTGTGTGTTGTCTGGGTGAGACACTGGCGTCTTCCTCTTCCTGAAAACACACTGTCCTTTACGTTTGTTAAGAACGGCTGCTGATTTCCTCTCCAGCGCAGAGAGATCCATGTGAAGGGCCTCGGCCATCTCTGTCTTGGTCACGGACACGAACCGCCCGTCGCTGGCCAGACTCTCCAAACCTCCAGCCGTCAGAGCCTGAGGAACAATATATAAGTTTTAAGATGCTTCTTTATTACACTGGCATCTGTGAAGGTTTGAAATCACCTCCTGGACAAGGAACTCAGCTGCGCTCACTGGACCGTACTGTCTGGATGCACTGATGCATGATGGGAAATGGAGTTCACGTCTGTTGGAAGATGAGCAAATATGCATAATCCTTCACTTTTTACTGTCCAATCTATATCTTCTTTTTTTTTATGTAAACATTATTTTTCACTTACTCTTTTTAGCTTTATACACATTTACCTTTGTCTTCTTCATACAAATTATTTAATCAAATATGTTGTTTTGTGGTTGTTTTCTTGGCTCTCACCTCTGTCTGGTGGTGTTATTGTTGGTGTTGGTGTTGGCGTGGTCGGTCTCCTCCACCCTGCTGTCTGCGATCTGTAGGGGGCGCTGGCTGGTCACTTGGGTGGCCATCGGGGTTCCTCTCTCCATCGTGAACGGATCCACATGGTTGCCAAACAGGCCGCCTGCTCGCTTTTGAACACAAGAAGAGAGAGGTGAGATACAGCTGTCCACGTATTAAAGGCATAGTTTGTCATAAATGACTCATTATTGTGTCGTTCCAAACTTGTAATAACTTTGTTCCTCTTGGGAACACTAAATTTGTACGAATTAGCCACCTCGTAAAAGGCTGGCGTCATATACGTAAACAATGCATGCAACATATGTGTGCAATTTACGCATAAACAAGGTAAAAAATAAATTTGCATATGTTGATGATGTATGTGATACCCTCCAAAATGTTGCTTCAGTGTGACAGAGGAGACTAATTGTTGAATAAAGTTGTTATTTTTGTTTTCTTTGTGCACAAAAAGTATTCTCGTAGCTTTGTAAAATTACGGTAGAACCCCTGATAACACGTGGATTATTTTAACGATGCCCTTACTGCATTTCTTGCTGATCCTTGCAGTCTATGGAGGATCTTCATTAAAAACCATAAAAACTTGAACGAAGGTCACAACATGAGGTCGTATTTATTTTTTTTAATTTGAATTTTTGCGTGAACTAACCCTTCAGTGTTTCTGATCTGTTTATTCTCAACCCACCCTGTAGATGCCCTCCTCTCCGGCCTCATCCATAGCTCGGTCCATTTCCTCGTCATTCAGAAGATCTCCAGAAATGGCCCGTTGAAGCTCAGGCGCGGCTTCCTCCTCGATGCTCCTCAGACCCGCCTGAGAGAAAGAGAGAGGTTGAGCTGGAGTCTGACTGTAGCGTGAAACACATGCGGAGATGAAGAGACCTGTATCTCTGTGGTGTTCTTGTTTTTCTTGTTGGGGCGGTATCCGTAATATTCCTCCTGCCGCTTCATGAACTTCCTGAAGTGGTCCTGGATCAGGAACGTGGCGTAAAACTTCCCCACTGTTACCTCGTCGTCTGTGATTTAGGACACATTTAATAATGCTAAAATTATTACGATTAATTACTGTGTATCGTCCGTTTCATTTGTGTTGCCGCATTACCTCCGATTGGTGGAATGACCTGATCCAGCAGTTTCATACTGGTGCGTTTCCAGATCTTCTTAATAATTGCTCGCAGCTCTTCATTGGCCTGCTCGAAATTACCTGATGAATTCAATCTTTAATGGATGAGTAAGCACATCATATCCATACATTTATTTCAGTTCTGCTCCTGCATACAATTAGAAATGGCGACTAAATTTACATATCTACCAACGCAATATATCGAACGCAGCGCAAATTAGTCTTGTCGCAAATAAAGATATGAAGAAATAAAGAAGCCACAGTACACTGAAAAAACTGGAGGCCAAAAAATGAAGTTTGCCAGACGTTTTGAAAGAGCTGGTGTTGCGTGATGCTCAAACACCAGTAATTTAACAAATGTAAACACTAGTAAAACACACTGTGTGATTCCTTTGAATAGTCTCCTCTCATAAATTTTGTGTCTAAAAGGGAAACTCCTTCAATAAACGTCCACTCCTGTTCAGCACTATTTCATCGCTGTGTAGATCTTTAGTAAAACCTGAAAGTACTATTTTAATGCCAAAATACCTTGTTTACTCTTGCGTACGCTGTTAGTAACTTTGAAAAATGCATTTTTTCGTGTGTGTATTAAATAGTAAATAATGCCACAAACCTTCAGTTTTAATTTTCAGTGCCGTTCTGACCAGAGCGAACAGCGTGGCGTTAAACGTTACGGTTCCATCGCTGTTCAGAGGCATGTTCATGGAAATCAGTCTCTGCAAACCAACACGGTAACACAGAGAATGAATGATTGTACTGGTATGTACATATGAATGTGTTAATTGTGTCTTACCTTGCAGGCAACAAGATGAGGACAGAACTTTCCAAACCCGAGCGGAGGCTGGATTCTCCTCAGCAGCGTCACGACATCCAGGTGTTTGATGCGCCCCCTGCAGAACAACACCAGAATAACAGATGCATCTCACTTAAAATCAACCTGAAATCGAAACAGACCATTATTAAGTTTATTTTAAATACACATGCCTGGACTCTAGTGGTATTACGTCAAAAATAAGTTAAATGCAGTAATGAGTTATCTTTATCTAATGAGAGACACTTTTGACTATTCAATCAATTACTAGTAGATAAACGCATTTTAATATTTAAAATGTGCCATTGCATGTTGATATTAAATGTACAGTAGTGTTATTTGGCTTACGTTGCTTCAGGGTCGTATTCAGCCCAGATCTTCTTGAACTCGTCCAAATGATGCGGCCCCAGTATCGACCAATCACGGGTCAGATAGTCAAAGTTGTCCATGATTACAGCAACAAACAAGTTAATGATCTGCAAAAGAGCACATATATTTCACGCTCCAATACAGAGAGATCGTAGAGAGTTTAATAGTTGCATGGATACAGCATCTATATTGACAGTAAACCTAACAAAGCAGAAGCACACCCAATGTGCACTATTTATGAAAATCGTGTAAAAATTAATTCCTCTGACCAAGTTGATGTGTGTACATATGCATGTTTGAGTGAGACGAATACTCACCAGAAAAGCACAGAGCATGTAGAAACTCATGAAGTAGAGAATAGCGAATCCAGAACCGCAGGTGTACTCCTCCCCAGGAAGGTATTCTGACTTGGGGTCACAACGTTGACCATACAAACAGCCCAGCATGATCTCCTGCCACCCCTCACCTGTGGCACTCCTGAGGACAGATATGTGTCTTTACAAACATGCTCAGAAACTCGTACCACAAAGTGTTTAGGCTTCCTACCTGAACAGCAGCAGAACAGCTTGAGGAAACGTCTGGAAGTTGTTGTTGCGGTTGATCACGGTACCGTCTAATAGCGCGATTTTGCCAAACACCTGACAGAGAACAGGTAGGTTATTTAATGCAGCACTGAATATGTATCTCACTCATTGTGTGTGTGTGTTTTACCTGCATGCCGATGACGGCGTAGATAAAGAACAGCATAATGATGAGCAGAGCCACATATGGCAAAGCCTGAAAACCACAACATTTACCATGAATGCATTTACAAAATTATACATTTTATCAGATTGTTTTTTTTTTTAAACATGCAAATTAGAAAAGATGGGAAAAATGCTTTTAAATATGAAATCAATACATATCATATAGATGACTTTAAGATGTTTGTGATTTAGAATGCATGTAAAACTGATATCTGAGATGCTTTCCAGATCAAGAGACATTTTGCAGATGTATGTGTGCTATTTTGGTCTCTATTATAAACACATCTCTGTTAGAGCATCCTTATGACCCAGTGGAGCCTCAGACCTGGAATGATTTGATGAAGGTCCACAGCAGGTTGCGAATGCCCTCAAAACGGTTGAGCAGTTTCACCAGACGCATGACACGGAAAAGCCTGAAGAGAGTGATTGACACGCTCATATTCTCAGAGGCCTGAGGAGCAAAGACCAACGCCTGAGAATCTGTGGATAACACCAGCATCTCTTTGGTCGGAACACATCAAAGCTTTACTTACTGCTATGGCTTGCATTGGATTCACCTCCTGAAAAGAGTGCAAAAGTAATTAAACTTTGAATCATATGAAACCAATTCGGTTGCAAAGTTGGATTATATGTTGAATTGTAGAGCCATGCTGTGATGGTGAAATGATAAAAATGTTTGTAAATATTTACAGAACAGCCAGTGAGACAATACAGTCCGCCCTGAGCAGCGAGAGCCACCTGGAGATAAAGAAATGACCAGAAATGATGAGTGAAAGCCAATATCAGCGCTCACAGGTAAAGTCAAGCACTGGAACAGTCCTCACATTGAGAAACTTACGTCAATTTCACTTAGTATGACGTCAACAATACTGCCCACCACAATTATGAAGTCAAAGACGTTCCAGGGGTCCCCGAAGTAACCCTACCAGAAAGAAACACTTCTTATAAACAGTATGCAACGCTTAAAAAGCATTTTCAAAAGTAGTGAGCCTGGAGCACAGAGGCAGCAGCACAGGAATATTGACAGCAATGGCCAACAATACACTGTCAAAGTGCCAAAAATCATTGTGATATTAGGTAGAAATAACGTCCCATTAAGATTTTTTGTACATTTACTACTGTAAATATATCAAAACCTCAGATTCCAGATTTTCTAATAGTTGGATCTCAAATATTATCCAATCCTAACAAACCAGACATTAATGGAAAGATCATTTTACCCTTATGACTGGTTTTGTGGTTCAAGGTCACATATTAGTAGTTTTCTGGAGGGCTCACCTTTGCTTTGAAGGCTCCTAGTTTGAGGATCATCTCCACAGTAAACAGTACAGTGAAGATGACGTTCAGCATGTCTGAAAGATGGGTGATGTGATCTGACTGATTACAGTGCTGAAGGATAAAGAAAGTTAGACCCTTTGTGATGCGAACTAATATTCACATAATACATTTCTGGGATTGTCACTCATGTGTCCTCACCTTCATCCCCAGACACATGGTGTTGAGCATGATGAGGAGAAACATCAGGTACTCGAAGTAACAGGAGGTGACGATATACCACACCTGGTACTGACGTGGGTTTTTAGGGATGTAGCATCTCAGAGGTCGGGCCTTCAGTGCATACTGGACACACTGACGCTGCCGAGGTGCAAAAACACATTATAATCTGGAATCGTAGGACTTCATCATGTTGTGCAACGCTTGGTACCTGGTTCTTGTCCAGCTCGCAGTTTTTGTACTCCTGCTCTCCCTGTTCTTGGAAGGTGACAATAACGAATCCCACAAAGATGTTCATCATGAAGAAGGCGATGAGGATGAGGTAAACGATGAAGAAGATGGAAATCTCAATGCGGTTGTTGTAAATTGGGCCAACGTTTTCCATATTCGAGTCGATAGCTTTATACAACAACCTGCACATAGAGGTGCAATTATAAGGCAAGGTGTATAAGGCAAGCTTCAAAAAGAAATTATTGATTGGGTCAGAACTTGACAGAATACCTCTGCTGTGACTTTGAGCGGACCTTAAGCCACAATCTCATCACCAAACACCAATGACTTATACATATGCTATATAGACCAAAAGTATTGGCACCCCCCCTTCTTTAGAACAGAGAAAGCTCTCATAAAACATAATTTTTGTATTTCCATCTCAGTTTTGGAAGTGTCTAAAATGACTGTATCCATATGTACAAGTTATTGGTGTTTGGTGATGAGTTTTTGCCTCAAGGTCTGCATTTAAAGTCACACCAGAGGTTTCAGCAGACCAGTCAAGTTCTTCCACACCGACTCACCATAATGACCATAATTTACAGTTTATTTTGCTTGTTGCTCAAAATTAGCCTGTGCACATTCACACTCATTTTGCGGGTCACAAGTATGAAAGGAAGTCATTCATTGGATACCTACTCTGGCCAGCCCTCAAATGTTGAGATGGTGAAGAGAGCCAACATGCCATTCAAGACGTTGTCAAAGTTTAAGTCGCTGTTCATCCACGTACGTTGACCGAGCACCATGTTGTGAAGAGCATGCTCCTGGTGATGTATATACATTCCCCTGAGAGCATCACCGGGAAAGAAATTGATGTAGGTTTGGAGAGTTTCGATATCTCAAAGTGAAGAATGAAAGTTCAACCATACCGGCATTCTTCCGCTGTCATTTTGAGCGGGTCCGTGCAGAAGAAAAATTTCCCCTGTCGGATTAACAGAACAATAAAAGGCACGTTACATTCACTCTCTGATATATCTCTGGTATATCACGCATGCAGATGTTAAAGAGCAAACTGTCTGACCTTAAAAAGCTGAACACCAATGCAGGCAAACATGAAATCCAAGAGCATGGTGACTAAAACGATGTTGCCGATGGTCTTGATGGCCACAAACACACACTGGACCACATGCTGAAAGACAGCAGAGATGGGATGAGTAACAGGAAGACATTTGTCACGTAATAATCCCAAGACTAGATGCTCTGACTCACTTTGAGACCTTTAGCTCGATTTATGGCTCTTAAAGGTCTCAAGACTCTTAAGACCCTGAGGATTTTCACCACAGAGATGGCACTTGATCTGCGGAGAGACATGAGGTATAGGGTGTTTTTTGTTTTTTTTTCAAAACCCCCTATTTGTGAAAAAACTTTCATTCTCTACCAGTCAGAAGTAAGATTTTTAATGTTTTTTTGTTGTTGTTAAATAAGTCTCTTCTGCTCACCAAGCTTGCATTTGTTCGACCCAACATATAGCACAAAACAGTCAAAATTTGAAATATTTTAGTATTTACAATAACTGTTATGTATTTGAATATATTTTAAAATTGAATTTATTCCTGTGATTTTTTGCATCATTACTACAGTCACATGATCCATTAGAAATCATTGTTTAAAAAACATAAAAAAAATCCTACTGTTCAAAAACCTTTGATAGTTTACACTGCTATTGGTCTAAGTCAGCTCTATTTCTATGTCAGAAAAAGGCTGGATTGCTCTGAAATCTCACTCCATTCCCATGGACAGCAGGGAGACGCCGACAACAATCAGGTCCAGGATGTTGAAAGAATTACGGCAGAAAGACCCCTTGTGTAAGAAGGCACCATACGTGGTCATCTGTAATGGACATAAAAGGCACTGAACCATTCATACAATCAAATCCCAACAAAACAGCTTCTTATAACATATCAGACTCTCATTCCACCTTCAGCACAATCTCTGCGGTAAAAACCGAAGTGAAGACATAATCAGCGTAGGCCAGGACCTGGAGCACAGTAAGAAAGGCAGACGTTGAAGGCAGTTGTAGGTACAAATAGATACAATATAGGGAGTTCTAGAGATTATGTACCTGGTTCCTGAAGGACATTGGGTCGATTGGATCCTCTGCAGCCAATGAGATACTGCTGAGCAGGATGAAGAGGAGGATGATGTTGGTGAAGGTTGTAGCATTGATGATGCGATGGCAGAGTTTGCGGAACCTGAGGAGAAAAATCAAAAAGGAACCCGAATAAACAAACCATACGTTAATATAAAGCTTATATTCCTTTTTTGTATGCAAGTTAAATTCGGATCTTTGAATGGAAACCATGTAAGTGAAACTCCCAGTATGCATGAGGGTGATGGGATTTTACTTGTTCTGTGGGCCGAAGATGAAGAAGGAACTGGCCTCTGGCATGGGCACCACCGTCTCCTTCAGCTGCAGGTCTGCCATTGGACGAGGCCGAGGACTGAGGGGAATCTCTGGCTCCTCCTCCTCATCGTCACCTGGGCAACAAGCCAATCAAAGCATCAGACTGACCTAACGGTAAGCCATATAAGAACTACGCTAAATTATCCTTTGCTTTACCTGGAAAATCAGCTGGAGGAAATGGATCTTTAATCTCGTTGACATTTGATTCAAATTCATCCACTTTGAGCTGCATGTTAATATAAAGAAACTCATGAGACAGATTGATTGCTTCCATTGTCCTCATAAGCTGTAAGTCAGTTGGGATAAAAGCAATGACTGAAATTGCAAGTGGTTTTGA
>JAUCMS010000049.1:545280-555932 GCA_032357445.1 Enteromius radiatus
GTACTTATACATTACTTGTATCCAAAAAGAATAGTATTATTACACAAAATGGCCAAAATAACTCCATGATTGTGATGAGGACAGCAAAGGGCACTTTATAGTGATATTGACCCATCTATCTATCCATCTGTCTAACTTTCCATCCGTTTGTCTTTATTTGTTTGTCTGTTTATCCATCTGTCATTATCTGTCTATCCGTCTGTTTGTTTGTCTATCTATCTATCTATAGAGATAGTCTTTCTGTCTATCAACCCAGTTATGTCTCTCTATCCATCTGTCTGTTTGCCTGTCTATCCATTCATCCATCTATCTATCTAATTTTATGAAATAGTAAAGATGATATATTTTCCCCATAATATGTAGCACACACACTAGTACAGTGTTGATGTGTTATTGTGAAGCGATCTCTGGGCTGCAGACAGGAGGCGCTAGACGTCAGCAGACACCTACAGGATGTGGCTAGACTCTCAGAGAGACTGAAGGAGCGGAGGAATAAGTCTCAGATCATCAGGTGCAAGACATGGCGCTGCGAGCCGCTCTGCTGAAGAGTATCTGGTACGCCTTCACGTCTCTGGACACTGAAGACAGCGGCAAAGTGTCCAAATCACAGCTCAAGGTGAGACGGGGGTTTGTGTAGATATGAGTGTGTGGAAATCTCAAAAACTCACTTTAGAAACATCCACAAAGTTGAAAGTGACTGATAAAGTACTTTAGGTGGTATTTACCTTGATTCCTTAATTATAATGTCTTGTTCATGCGTATTGTTTAAATCGTTGTAAAATGTGTTGTTCTGTTACGTATAGTTGTGCTGTTAGTGTTTAAACACACACCCGATGCCATCATTATGTCAGTGTACTGTATTTCACTGTAAAGTGTTCTGGTCTGAAGGAGGTTTCTCTTTATAGTTTGTTTTCGTCTGTATCATAAATGCAGTGTGTGTACAGAATGCCCCCTTGAGATATCAGAGTTTGCGAAACCTCTGTTCTAGTTAATCTGACTCACACTCTGTGGCTTTAGACGGATCTGCATCAAACAAAGCTGCAGTCAGACCGTGTGTGTGTGTGTGTGTGTGCAGGTTTTGTCTCATAACCTTCACAGTGTTTTGCGGATTCCTCACGACCCTGCGGCCCTCGAGAGACACTTCAGCGATGATGACGATGGTCCCGTATCCAGTCAGGGCTACATGCCCTACCTGAACCAGTTCATCCTGGACAAGGTACACAAGCATGCTCTCTCAGTGTTCACGAGACTCTCGGTATGTTTCTCCTGAAAATAGCTGAAAAACCATAAGTTTAGAACTATAAAATAAATCTGAGACTGAAGTCTCCTCTGAATCACTTTTCTTTTTTGGAGACGTAGTTGCGATATTGTTTGTCATGTGATCAGGTGACGGAGGGGACGTTTGTTAAAGAGGAGGTGGACGAGCTGTGCTGGACTCTCTCTTCCAAGAAGAACTACCGCCCCGACGGCCAGCGGGTTCTGTCCAATCAGGACGCCATGAGGATCTGGTGTCTCTTCAACTTCCTGGCAGACGACAGATATCCCCTCACGCTCGTGCCGGAGGAGGTGAGAGCCCCGCTTCACGAGCTCATCTCATCTGTTATCAGCCGTGATAACGTCAGTGTTTCTCGCGTCCAGGCGGAGTATCTTCTGAGGAAGGTCAGCAGCGTGATGCCGGTGGAGCTGACCTGCGTGGAGCTGGAGGAGTTTCTGACGCAGGACTCTGTCCAGAAGGACGGCCTGAGCGTCTGGAGCTTCCTGGACGTGGTGAACGAGGCCGCTGTGAGCCGAGGACTGGACGGAGAGAGCATCAACGTGGCTGTGGAGAAGGTCTACAGAGAGATGGTGGGGAACGTGCTGAAGGAGGTGAGACCGTCTCATCTACTCACTCCATCTGATCGAACGAGGCTTATGCTTAAAACCTCATCTTTCCACTGATGTGTGGTTTGTTAGGATAGGCTGAGATGCAACTATTTGGACTTTTTTGGCAAATATACCTGAGCTGCTGATGTCTGTGTTCCCGTCTGGTCTCAGGGCTATCTGTGGAAGAAGGGTCATCTGCGCAGGAACTGGACGGAGCGCTGGTACTGTCTGAAGCCCGGCTCGCTCTCGTATTTCGTGGGCGAGGATTGTCGCGACTGTAAGGGCGTGATTGAGATGGACCAGAACTGCTGTGTGGAGGTACGCCGCTCGCCGCTGTGTGTGTGTCCGCGTGTTTCTGTGTGTGACGCTTCGACTGACCCTCAGGTGCTGTCGGACCGGGACGGAAAGAGATGCATGTTCTGCGTCAAAACGCTCAACAAAACCTTTGAGATCAGCGCGCACGACTCCAGACAGAGACAGGAGTGGATCACAGGTGTGATATATATATATATATATATATATATATGTATGTAGTTTGAGAGTGGTCTCAGTAGAGATTATACTGCTGTACGGAGCTGGAGCAGTAGTGTGTGTGCTTATCTTCTCTCAGCGCTGCAGACGGCTCTGCGTCTGTCGGCGGCCGGCCAGGGCTCTCTACACGAGGAGCTGAGGGCCCGGCGGAAGGAGCTGCGTGAGGAGCGGGAGAGGAGGCGCTCGCTGAGGGCCGAGGAGACGCGCCGGCTCAGGGAGCTGCAGGGGGAGCGGCAGGAGCAGCTGGCCGAGCTGGAGCTCCTGAAGGAGGCTCAGAGACAGGCCCAGGCCTCCCTGCAGCAGGAGGAGCAGAGGAGGCGCAGCCAGCACGAGGAGCTGCAGAAGACCCTGCAGAGACAGCTCCAGGAGGCCCAGGAGGTGAAGAGTCCACCGCAGCAGATAACTGTCCACATATCTATTATGTATATTTAAATACAAACACATGCATGTATATATTTAAGAAAAAACATGTAGTTTACATATTAAATATATTGGTATAGAATAAAAAAAATTATATTGTGCTGTAACTATTATTACTAAAAAATTGCAACTTGGAGGAAAACAAAAACATTTCTTGACGTAATGTACAAAGAAAACTAAAATTGAAATAAAGATCAATAATAATTTTATATAATAGCTACCTACTCTCTCTATACTGTATATAAAAAAGTATGATAAATGCAAAAAACAAAGACACACAACAATATTACTAAACTTTAACTACAACATAGAAATAAATAGAGCATCATATTTAAATTTAAATTAACGTATTTTATTTTGGATTTTTGTTTAGTTTAACTTGACGCACTAAAATATCTACAATGAAAATAAAAGTGAACTAGACTAGACATATTAAAAAAACATTAAAACAAAAGCTGAAACTGAAAATTAAGCAACAATAATTATAATAATATCTCAATTTAAGTCAAAATGTTTAAAGAAAAATACAGCAGTGAGAACTAGCAGTTTGTACACATTAAATCTAACAGCAGACAGTGCAGACTGTAACAGGAGTGTGTGTGTGTGTGTGTGTGTGTGTGTCAGGCACGGGCGAATCTTCGCGCAGAGGTGGCGGTTCGTGATCTGGAGGCCGAACACCAGCAGCGGAGAATCAGAGAGCTGGAGGATCTTCATCACAGACTTCAAGAAGCTCTAGAGCAGCAGATCAGAGCCAGACAAGAGGAGGAGACCTACAGATACACACAGACCAGGTACACACACACACACACACACCAGAGAGACATACAGAGAGAGAGAGACGGAAAGGTTGTCAATAACACTCAGCGGAAGCTCCGCCCCAAAAACAAAAAAAACAATGCATCAAACACACCTCGACATTTAAATATTTATATAAATGAGACATAGACAGCATGTAGATGTACATCTTTATACCTTTTATTTAAATACATTTAGATTTTTATTTGGGAAAATACATATAATACTTAAAGATACTTAAACCCCTCCACCTGAGGCAGGAACCTGAAGGGGACAGCCCACCCTTTTCCATTTTTTCCACCCACATATAATAAATATTAATAATAATAATAAATATTATTAATATTAAATATTATTATTGTAAATATAAATAAACACACAGTACCGGGGACACTTCCTGCCGTCTGTGTTGTGGTTTGGCGTCTCTGTAAATGTTGCAGATATTGCCGTGTGTTTTGCCGTGTTATGATCAGACAGAGTGTTTAAGAACGTCAGTACATCTAGTGTTAGCTCCACACAGCTGTAGCTCCTCTGACACGTATGAAGAACATAGAGGGCGGGGCTTGTTTTTTCTACTGCTAACTGATTGGCTGTGGTAAAGTAGGCGTTTCATTCAGAAAGAACACTCACAGTGGAATGGGTGTGGTTAGTGATGTCACGCTGATGCCCAAGCCTTCTTGTTTCATTAGAGAATCTGTCCTTACACTCCAACACTTAAAACGAAGATAACTCATAATAATATAAATTCAAAATATAAAACACACCTATGTCTTCACAGAACTATCCACTTGGAGCAAGTACTTTTAAATTGAAAATTTATTATAATTTATTGGCCCTTTTGTAAAGTTACAGAATTGACACTATCAAATATTTTGATCGCACATTGCCTGTGGTTATAGAATCACCCTGATGTTTAGCTGTGTTAGCATTGATAATTCTAGTGTTCTTTGTCTGTTAGCTTATGTGTTTAGCTGTATTAACAGTGATATTTCCGGTGTTTAGCTGCGTTTAACTGTGCTAGCATTACCATTTCTAGTGTTTAGCTGTGATAGCATTTATGTTTTTAGTGCTTAGCTGTGTTAGCATTGATATATCTGGTGTTAACTGTGTTAACTTTGTTATTTGTGGTGTTTAGCTGTGTTAGCATTAGCAGTTTTGGTGTTTAATTGTGCTAGCATTACCATTTCTAGTGTTTAGCTGTGTTAGCATTGATGTTTTTAGTGTTTAGCATCTGGTGTTTAGTTGCGGTGTAGTGTTGAGTTTCTCTCTGGTGTTTAGCACTAGTGCTTTTTTCTGTGTTGTTAGGCTGCTGGCGGAGGAGGAGGAGAAGGTGAAGTCTCTGCTAGCACTGCAGGAGGAGCAGGAGGAGCAGCTCCAGCAGACCCAGCGCGAGAAACAGGAGCTCCTGCAGGAGATGGAGAAGAAGTCTCAGGCTCTGGACGAGGCCCAGAACCAGCTGGACAAAGTGCGGGCCAGCCGACGCAGAGTGGACCAGGACATCGCGGTGAGCTCAGCGCCACGCTAGTGTCGCGCTCCTCGTGTGTTCCTCCGCACTTATGAAAGTGTGTCGTTCGCAGGCCGCGCAGCGCAGACTCCGTCAGGCCAGCACGAGCGTCAAACACTGGAACGTGCAGATGAACCGCCTGATGCACCCCATCGGCCCCGGAGGTTTGTTGAGTTAAAAACACATTTAAACATTTTTTTTTGTAACGGATTCATTTAGAAACATTTTTTTTGAGTGTGCTGGATTTTTAGTATTGCTATGTATACTAAATATAAGTATGGATAGTTGGGTATTGTGCGTTTTTATTGCACAGCTAACCATTCATTTAACTGCACTTCTTCTATTTTTTGTGAAGAAAGGAGAGCATCTTCTAGTAATCTTCTGGCTCCTCCGGTCCGCATCCCCTCGGTCAGCGAGAGCGAATCCAGACCTCCTCAGAGACCCGAGAGTGAGAAACCCAACAGCCTCCACTGTGAGAACATGGACTGCTCCCCTGAGAACAAAGAGCCGGCTGACAGAAATTAGCACAACTGACGTAGCACTTACACTTAAAGAAACGGTTCAGTCTGCTGAAAATGTTTTGGATTGGTGTGTTTCTTCATCAGAAATGTAGCTTTACATCAGTGTCTCAGCGATGGATGCCCTGCAGTGAATGGGTGCCGTCAGAATGGGAGTCTGATAATACACATCACTCCAGTCCATCAGTTAACATCTGGAGAAGACAAACAATTTAACTAATCAAGCATTGAGAGGTGTATAACTAAAATACCATAATAACTCTTCCTGCAGTGAAATAGTGGCCTGATTTGAGATGAATCTGTAATCTGCATCAGAGATCAAGCAGCGTTTACAAGCCAAAACAGCTCTGAACAAATATGTGGCTGGATGAGAGTAACTTGTGATGTTATGATGTTTTTATCAGCTGATTCTGACGGCACCCATTCACCGCAGAGCATTTATTGGTAAACAAATCAAGTACATTTTCAAGTACATTTTTCTTTTAGTTAACTATTTCTTTAAGAAATTGACTGTGAATGAATCATAGCTGCAATCAAAATTTTAACTGAAATGTATTTTCTTGTTGTTGCTGCATGATTTTTGGTGAAGCCGCTGTGGTTTGACTTCCTGTTTCCTGTGTGAGCAGAAGATGCTACGCTCGTGTAGATCAACTGCTCTTTATCTCTCGCTCACTGTCACGAGAGGAAATAAATGACTAAAACTGCATATGTGCGACTCTTTACACATTTTAATATGATTTTACCCCCAAAAAGTGCAAAGAAGCACTTCAGAAAAGTTGTTTTTTATTCGGAAAATAATGAGTTATAAGCATTTACACACCGTTTGGATTTTAAAAAAAATAAATTTTTACACATTTTAAAACCCCTAAAGCTCATTGTTCACACGGCAAACAGCGACGTCTGCAGGCGGTGACCGGAAGTGAGCGCGAAGTCTCACGTGAACATATAAATAGCGTTTGTGCTACAACTAAATAAAAACAAATATTAAAAGAACATTTTCAGAATGCAGAATATATATATATATATATACACACACACACACACACACATATATGGGGGACAAATCACATACACAATTGAATGCATGAAGACAGCAAAAAAAGAGAGAATAAAATAAGGAAATAAAATGCATTTTAAAAAATAATGACATATTACAGAGGAAAACTTAAGTGTCTGTGGTATTACCAAAATAATCATCATGATAATTAACATTTCCATATATTATTAATTACTAGTTTATTAATGGATATTTTAGATTATTAATATTTAAAATAATATTAATTGATATTTCATAATATATCTTTTTAAATCACCTTTATTTTAAAATAAATAAAAACAATTAAGAGGTTTAAGAAACGCGCCCATTTCAGTCCAAAAATATAAGAAAGAAGGCTGCGAACGAGCGGGCTGAGGTTCTCACAGGGTTAAATGAAATGAGCCGCTATGACGTCATACCGGAGCGGGGCCGGAGCGCTCGCGCCATCGGGACTCCGGTGTGATGCAGCGGAGCGAGTCCCGGTAAACATGAAGCGCTCGCGCTGATCTGAGCGGAAAATAACGGAGGACACCGTTGGGATCGTTCGCTCTGACGCGTAAGTTTCCGTTCGTTTCTTCATGCGGTCACATGAGATGGAGTGTTTAACGTTACCGAGACCGTTAAGATTTACGCTCATGTAAAGTTTCAAAGAGTTTTGTTGTTGACAGACCGAAGAGTTAGACACGTACCGATAGATATATAGATAGATAGATAGATAGATAGATAGATAGATAAATATACAGATAGACAGGCTTGTGTTTTTGTAGGTGAAAGTTGTTTTTGGGACGTTCCTCTTGCAACATATTCTGGCACACAGTTCGTGTTTACAAACTGAACAAACACTCGCTGGACTCCGTTATAACGGGCTCTAACATCACCGCAGAACCGTTTCAAGTCTTCTCATTCATCACACCTTCAACTTTAGACGCAGAGTTCGTCAAGGCCAGAGTCGCCAACAAAAAATATGTTGATGTGAACTTTGAGATGTTTGTGGTGGCCCCCGTTCATCGACCCCGAGGAGTCACGACCCGCCGCTTAATATTAACGCACTCTGTGGTGTGTCATGCCTTAAGGAAAATTGAACCATGGTGTGCTAAACTTTTTTTTTGACCGCATTGGTTGCCAGTTCTACTGCAAATACCATGGTTAAAGTGTGATTAGTGTAGCAGAACCATGGTTAATTTTTGATCACCGTGTTCGTAGTAAACCTGCTGGTGATGTGTAATGAAGCGTACTAGTTCTTCTCAGAAGGACAGTCGTAGATCTGCTCAGTCAGTTTTTCTGTGGTTTACTTGTGGCTTCTCTTTTTTTCCCTCTGGTTTTCATTTAAGGCAACAGCGTCTGTCTTTCCGTCTGTCAGCGGCAGGTTCCTTCCTTCCTCGCTGTGTAAATGTCAGCTCTTGAGACTTTCCCAGTCTCTCTGACCCTCAGTCCTGGTGACGCTATAGAAGTATTCGAGAGTTTGCGAATGTGTTGCCTTGATTTCAAATTCTTTTTGTTAAACTGCCATTAAATCCAAGAATCTGTCACATTTCTCTGTCAAAAAATGGCAAACGAAAGAGTTTGTGAAGGCAAATAGATTTTTAGCGATAATTGTTTCGATGGACTGAGGTTCTGATGATGAGCCACAAGATGATTTGGAAGTGTTTAGTGGCTAAATCCATAGTGTAGAATGTTTCGGTTGTTACTATGGAAACGGCGAAAAGCGATGCTGCGACATTTGGCCATGAGTTGACAAAATATCATGTTCTGGACATTTGTTGACCAATGAGAGTGTCAGTCAGTCAGTTTTGCGATTTTAAAAAGTGCTTATCTGTCAAATTTGTTTTGCAATTGTTGTTCCCACGGTAACAGCAAAATGTCACAAAACAATGCCCTCCCGGTTTTAGGAAATCAAGTCACTTCTGGAGGCAAAAAAATTGTTATTTTTGTGATAATGCGCAAACCGTTTCCGATTCATCACAAACTGTGAGTTTTATAACGACAAGTATATTCGGTAGAAGCCACAAGAAAGTCTAATTAATGCACAACTTTTCTTGCGATTCTTGTTTCCGTGGAAGCGTCGACCTCTCCGATTGGCCAGTCTCCCGTGTGGCCCTGATTTACTTGCTAATCAAAGAGCAAATTGTTGTCACGTCTTTTTGAATAAAAATATGGTACGTCAAGTTTGTTTTAGGAAACGGAAGCGAATTTTCCAGAAAAGTTCGGAAAGCATAGCGATATTTCTGTATCAGACAGCACCAGGATGTGTGTTAACAGCACACCGCCGATCAGGTGTTTCAACCTGCTTTTTACGAAGAATAAAAAGGAAACTTTGCTGCGAGTATTTCACGATATAATCCTAAAGAGAGATCCTCCAATCATAGATGTCACGGTTACCATGGAAACCATGATCTGCATCATGTACGACGGAATCGAGTCTTCCCACATTTACACGTATATTTCGGAGTATTTCGTAATAAATTAGAAACATACTCGTTTTGTAGGTTTTAATATGTAAATGGTTTTTATTTGCAATGCATCATGGGATTTACCCTCAGAGTTACCCCCGCTAATGAACTCGTTAACCGCACGCCAGTGAGGAAGTGACATCAGAGCTGCTGTTGCCATGGGGACTTACTTCCAGTCCCACAATTCTCTGCTTCTACAGGTGTGACTTTAGTTTGGCTTTTTTATAAGAGGTCAAAGGTCAGCTGCTTTTCACATCATCAGGTTGTAAGAATCCATTCTGAAACTAGTGTAGTGCGTACTACAGGAGCATAAAAAAGTATTTAGCATCAGTTAGAAAGGTCTTACTACATACCGAGGGAGTGGTGCGCTCAGCGGTGACCTTTGACCCTGCACACAGAGGCCTGGCGCTGCCGTATGTAAATTCTGCGGCGGATTAAAGCTGCTAATCTGTGGTAGTGATGAAGGTTTTTAGGAGATCTGCAGTGTTTGAACACACTCATTGATCCGCACACTGACCCACATAGCTCTCAGCTGACCAATCAGAGCGCAGGACCTCCCGTTACAGAGCTGTGTTTTCAGGATGATCTGTGCTCTTGTTTATTTGTCTGAACGAGCACACGCTGGGTTTCCAGGAATAACAGTGACTCTAGACTAAACCTAAAACACCTTCAACTTTTTATGTAGTTGCTTTGTCTCGTAAAGCTTGTGGGGTGACCCTTAAAGAAAACGTTTGCCTATTCCTGGTCACTTTATTTTATTCATATAGTTGTGTTTGAAAGTAAAAAGAAAATCTAATGAATGCAGACTAACCCTTAAATAAAATGAGTTTTGTTTGTAAAGTGAAGTGTAATGAAACTGATCTGTGTGTGTGTCGCTCTGGTGACCTCTGCTCCTCATTCTCAGAGCTTCACTGGGTGTTTCTGGGAACTGATACTGAGAAATACGCTCACTGAGGTTTCATCTGTCCCTGAGTGTGTGTGTGTGTGTGTGTGTGTGTGTGTGTCAGAGGTCTAAAGACAGCAGTGTCTCTGTCAGTCTGGGAACGCTTGGCCTTGCTCCGGTTCGGCTGCAGACGTCTCATCTCTCTACAGCTGGTGTGTGTTAGTTCCCAGAATGCCGTGCGGCGGCTGGTCGGTCGGGGGTGGGCGTACCGCGGGGCTCCGGTGTCTTCTGAACGATGTACAGCTGTCAAATCAGTGTTGTGTTATCGCAACTGTTCTTCGAATACATACATTTTTATACACACACACATCAGACCAGACACTTTTACCACGGGACTTTGTGGAACTAATGAAAAATTGACAGTACAAAAGACATAATTTGGCTATAATAATCATTTTAATGACAATATTACAGAACATATTATATACATACATACACATATATATATATATATATATATATATATAATATTATGTATTTATGTATGTGAGCATATATTGCTTATTAGAATAGAATAGAATAGAATAGAATAGAATAGAATTCAACTTTATTGTCATTGCACATGTCACAGGTACAAGGCAGCGAAATGCAG
>JAUCMS010000049.1:556032-568349 GCA_032357445.1 Enteromius radiatus
CCGGGAGGAGCGGGCAGCCTCCGGTGTTCTGGAGATCTCTGGGATGAGTCGGAGATCGGCGATAAAACTGTTGGAGTTTTGATTCCAGATGTCTAGAAGCTCTTGTCTGCTGTAGGTCAACAACGCACAGCAATCTTGAATGAATAATCCGGTAAAAAGTAGGTAAAAAACCGCTAAAAAGCAGATTCTGGAGAGACACTGAGCCTCGCGTTGTTCACGCACCGCCATCTTGGCCTAAATACTAATACTATTAATAGAGAGAGAGGGCGTAAAATAAAATGAATCAATTAAATCAATTTATTTTTTATTAGTATATGCTTTTCTATTGTTATATTGGAATTTTTGTTGTTTTATTTTTGTTGTTTTAAAATATTTGTTATGTTTTTATCAGCTTGTAGCAGAGAAATGTGATTGGGAAAGTAGATGAATTTTTAATTTAACATAAATTGTAATGGTTTTATTGTTAGTTAACTTGACATCCCTGCTTTTTATAGGAAGTATTTTAAAATAAAATGTATATTTGTTTATTTGATTTGATTTAACATGTATTTTATTTCAAGTGTTTTCTAGTGCTTTATGTAAGGCATGTTTGTTTAGATAAAACGTGTGCGTAATGTACTTGCGTCTCTCAGGTGCTGTTATGATCAGCGCGGCTCATGAGCGTCTTTGAGTTTCTGGAGATGGACAGAAGAGACTCGTCCATTCTGGCTGTGAAGAGAAGATTACCAAGAAATCTCGGCGTGGTGGGCGGAGTCTGTATGGGGACAGAAGACCCCTCCCCCTGCAGTAGCCCGGGGGAGGGGCCAGATGACAAGCAGCTGGAGGACGTGCTGTGTGAGCTGGGAGCAGGGGCGGGTCTTAACCTGGAGCTGGATGTGAGGGTGGAGCCTGAGGACGGCATGGAGCTGCAAGGGGAGGAGCTTAGCTGGGAGACCAATCGGCAGGAGGCGAGCGAACTGGAAGAGCAGAGCAACACGAGCCTCAGCACGGCCAGTCCTGAAGCCTCCACAGGTGACTTGAGAACCGGTGATTACTTCGGCACGTTACATTTGTTTAGACGACGTCTGAAGTGTATGATTGTGTGTAGATCTCTCCAAAGCCTCGTCTCTGTCGGAGCAGCTTCTGCAGGGCCGTGTGGAGGGGGCGGGGCTAAACATGGAGTGTCGCATCTGTGGCGACAGAGCGTCAGGATTCCACTACGGCGTTCATGCCTGTGAGGGCTGCAAGGTCAGAGGTCACGCTTGCATAAAACTCCATAAAATCAGTGCAATTTAATGCAATGCAAGAATGCATTTCTGTCTAAATACGTACGTATACGTACACTCTTAAACTGAATTTGATTTCAAAAGCAAAAAACAAGAACTTCTATTTAAAAAGTTATAGAACTTGAATAAAATATTGCATTTAATGTAACACATGAAACACTAGCAGAACACATTTATCTTGCATAAAGTGCAACATTCATTAAATTAGTTTCAAATCTAGGCAGACTAATTCTTTTTGAGAAATTATTTGTAAAAAAAAGTAATTGAAGTCAGATCATTGCGTTTAGTGCAATTAGTTTGATGCATTTTTTTAGTTGTAAAAAAATAGTTGCATTGAATTAGATTCACAAAACACTAACAGAACAAAGTTTATTGTAAAACCATTAAACAACTGAGTAAGTTATTGCAGTTAATGCAATGCAATAAACATTTTATATGTTGATCAATCATACAAATGATTGCATAAATCGAATGCATTTACAGAAATGTGCACATTTAATAAGATGAAACACAAGTAGAACATATTTCTCTAGCAAAAAGTGAAAAAGTGTTGTATTTAATACAGGCAGAACTGTGTCAATTGTAAAGATTTTTCTGAAATTCAAGCAAGAATGTATGTTTCTAAATGGTTCAGAATAAATTTGTGAGTAAATGATCATTTATATTAAATGCATGTGTGAAACTGTGTCTATTTCTCTCAGGGGTTTTTCCGGAGGACCATTCGTATGAAGCTGGAATATGAGAGATGTGAGCGCAGCTGTAAAATCCAAAAGAAAAGTCGGAATAAATGTCAGTTCTGTCGTTTCCAAAAGTGCCTGATGCTGGGGATGTCCCATGACGGTGAGCGAAATGACAACAGACAATCGCGAACGATAAAACAAACGTGACTTTCTAGCATGTTGAATGAGATTGTGTGTTTGTAGCAATCCGATACGGCCGGATGCCGGAGGCTGAGAAGCGTAAGCTAGTGGCGGGTCTGTTAGCAGGAGAGAAGAGCTCTCCGAACTCCAGCGGGTCGGATCTGAAATCCTTCGCCAAACGGGTCAACAACGCCTACCTGAAGAACCTGAACATGACCAAGAAGAAAGCTCGCAACATCCTGACGGGGAAGACCAACGCCAGCCCGGTAAACTGCTCGAGGCATGCCAAATGTAAAACAGCCCTGCAAATAAAACACAGTTGCGAAAACGAAGCGTCTTGTCTCTGTGTGTCCTCCAGCCGTTTGTCATTCATGACATGGACTCGCTGTGGCAGGCGGAAAACGGGCTGGTCTGGAACCAGGTGATTAACGGAGCTCCGCCCAATAAAGAGATCGGTGTGCACGTCTTCTACCGCTGTCAGTGCACGACCGTGGAAACTGTACGAGAACTCACAGAGTTCGCCAAAAACATCCCAGGATTCACCGACCTATTCTTGAATGACCAGGTAACGCAATCAGGGGCGGCGGGGTGGGTGGGTTTGTCTCTGTTATGTTGCGTAAAAAAGATTTTAAACTGTAAAAAAAGAAAAAAAACTATGCACACTTAAACTAAAATTTAAATTAAATTTCAAATTTAAATAGAAATTTCCAAAAAACAAAAGCACGAATTAAGCGGTGCAAATTGAGCATTGATTTGCGTGAAACACTCATGTTGAAAAATCTAAACTTTGGCGAAAATTCGTGCTGCATTAACCAATCAGGAGCTTGCTCTAGTAGTGACGTTATTACTAGCAAGCGGAGGCAGAATTCCGAAACAAATTCACTGTCGCTGTATGTGGAGGAGCTGTACGATACATCTTTGTACTTTAATAGAAACAGGAATAAAAAGGAAATAAATACTAGATTTAACCAAAGTTTGTCTAGTAGATACACTCAAATTTCAACAAATTGTACGTCATGTTTAACCACTACAAAGTCTGTAACCGCCTGGCAGAAGCTCCTCCCATGACGCGAATTTGCGGTTGTTGTGAAGCAAGTAAACTTGAAATGTTCAAGCGTCCAACTATGCGCGAATAGGGCGATTTATTCGCGCAAGTCGAGTCTGGTGTGAACGCACAGTTACTCAGAAATCTGTTCCACTCCTGCAGGTGACGCTGCTAAAATACGGGGTCCACGAGGCCATCTTCGCCATGCTGCCGTCGCTCATGAATAAAGACGGGCTGCTGGTAGCGAATGGGCGGGGCTTCGTGACGAGAGAGTTCCTGCGCAGTCTGCGCAAACCCTTTAGCGAGATCATGGAGCCAAAGTTTGAGTTTGCAGTGAAGTTCAACGCTCTTGAGCTGGACGACAGCGACCTCGCGCTCTTCGTGGCAGCCATTATCCTCTGTGGAGGTGAGAGAGTGTTTCCCCTAGTGGTTAAAGATGAAACTGCAGCAAGATTGTAACACAGTTTATAGTAGGGACAGGCGATATCTTATAGATTGCGATGTACCAGTAAAAATTCCTCCTCTTCCCCGACTTATTTCTGTTTCCTAGAGTTATTATCGTAATTGATATTGTTATCGCAATAAATACCAGAAAGTATTACGATTTATTTTTAAGCCCATTTTGCCCATCCCTAGTTTTCACACATAATTGCGCAGTTAATTTTGGTGTGTTTGCATGTAGATCGTCCAGGTCTCATGAACGTCCACCAGGTGGAGGAGATCCAGGACAACATCCTCCAGGCCCTCAACCAGCACCTGCAGCTCAATCATCCCGACGCCAGCTTCATCTTCCCCAAACTTCTGCAGAAACTCGCAGACCTTCGGCAGCTGGTGACGGAGAACGCACAGCTGGTGCAGAAGATCAAGAAGACGGAGTCCGAGACGTCGCTGCACCCGCTTCTGCAGGAAATCTACAGGGACATGTACTGAGTCCATGAACCATTCCAGGCACGCTGACCAATCACTGTGACCTTCAGAGTTGTTATTTTTTATAAAACGGATGATTTGTCGCTGATGAAATCAGCGCAAACTTGACTCTACACCGGAGCGGGTCAAAGAGACCTCAGTGAAGTGCAGTACTGTGCTGTCAGCTGTTCAAACGCAACAATTTCCGCTATCTTCAAATCGCAGCAGTGCATTCCTATTCATGGGGACGAAAATTTTTTTTTAAAGTTGTGACAAAAAGTTTTGACCAATAAGACACTTGCGGAATACTGCAGCGCTACTGCGACTAAAGCTATGACGCCATCTCAAGTTAAATACCAAAGGTTGCTGCTATTTGTAAAATTCATTTGTTTGGGTTGTTCACAAGCTTGCCTTTCGTTATGTTGCTGATAAAGCCAAAAACACACTACATAAGTACGCTAACGCAACATATGATCGTATTTAAACGTATGCTTTTGTGTTCATGTGGCGGTAAAGAAACCTCAGCACTGAAGGGGGCTTCAAATGTTATTAAACAATATGTGTTATTACTAGCTACATATAAACATGTACACTTTAACTAACTAACTAACTAATCTGCTTGGTGAGGTTCTGCTCCATCTTAATAGCAGCTGAGCCGATTGCAATGCTAATTTTCCCTATAGCGCTCCTTGTGGCCGCATTGAGAATGCAACTTTTACTAATCTTAAATGCTTAAGACAACTAGATCGCTTATTTAAAAAACCAGCCTATGATGGTTTGCTGGTTTTACCTTGTTTAAGCTGGTGTTTCTGGGCCTCACCTGCCCAAAACCTCTTTACAAACCAGCTAAGACCGGTTAAGGATGGTTTTTCTCAGCAGGGATCTTCCCCAATCGCTATCGCAGCACCTGAACAACGGACAGGACGTCATTACAACTTGCAAACCTCGAAGTTCCATTTCCTTTAAATTGTGTATCTTTCTGTTCGCGTTTCTAAGAAATTATACTGTGATCACATTTATATCGGAGCTCAGATCAATGATTGAATATCTGACTCCAGAGTTTATATTAATGTTATTTAATAATGCTTTATTAGTTATTTTCCTGAATCAGAGGCTGCGGTCGCAGCATGACATCCCCAATCGAGCATATCATTAAATCAAGCTGTTCCTGTATCGGCTGTGACCTTTGACCTCAGTCTGATGTTGTTTCCCATGGTTGTGCTGCTAACGGGATCCTGTAGACATGACGCGCTGTGAATCCAGTGCATGTCCATGTCTTCCTGTCACAGTGTCCTGGTAATGTGAACGAGGGGAACACTGCAGGATGAACGAGCTCTGATGTTTTCTACAGGTTTCTGTAAAACACCTGAAGAACATCTGAATAAAACTACAGGCTAAATCCTCACTAATGCGTCTTCTGGGTTGATTCATAAACATGCTTGTCTCCTTTATCCATTTGTTAATTTGCAAAGTATATTACTAAAATATTAGCATATAGCTGGTAACTACAGCTGCGTATGAAGGACTCGGACAGGGCTAGCTGTGACAGCTGTCATTGACAAGCGACAGTAACGTTTAAACTTTTTCATGTTTAGCTGCATAAAAACTAAGCCGGGTTTAAAACCTATTTAGATATGTTCGTCATGGTCCATTTATCTACATAATAATGAATAATAGAAAAAACTACATGAAATCACATTTTGGTAAGGTCAACATTAAATTTCTCTATATATCATTACAATCTCTTAAGTTGAAACGCATATAAAGGGGTCATTGTATGCCATTTGGCACAAGTTGATTTTATTCTTTACGGTCTTAATGAAATGTCTATAACATACTAGTTAACTTTTCTTAACATTACCCTGTCAAAATCAGCTCTGTTATCAGTAAGCCAATGAAGTTCATGTTGCTTTAAATGCTAATGAGCTCTGCTGACTCCGTCCCTCTCTGACCGCGTACACGTACATGATAATTATCCATAATGATCTCAACGAAATCCGACATGAACTACAAATAATTCAGACACAACAAGAAAATATGCGCACCATCAAGAAATCATTTAAATAGAAAGCAATTTCCACGATATTAGATCGTTTAAAGTCTCATGTTGTGCATCATATACAAGTACCGCCTTTTTAAAGTGGAAGAACCCAAAATGGGTGTTTTGAGGTTTAATTAGATTTAGGGAGTAATGTTTTTATTCTGGAGTTTCTGGATATGTTTTGAGGGTCACTGGCTGTTTTGGATGACCAGGGTGAATTATTCACTGTGGTGGTGTTTGTGAGGTTCAGATGGTGGTCAGTCGTGTTGTATCAGGGCGTGATGGTACGTGCTCTTCCTCTGAGTTTTTGTTTCCTGTCCGTTATGTATATTTCCTCCTCAGCTGAAAGTCGTGACCCTGCATTATGTTTGATTGGTTTCCTCTCCGCAAGGTCGTAATTCATGAAGCAAACGCGTGAACATGTGTATCTCTTGATAACACGCCCATCTGATTACGATCGTCATTACACGTGATTGATTGTTGTAGTGTGTGTGTGTGTGTGTTGTATAATCTTTGTTTGTTTTAAGGGTGTGTGTATGTGAGAATGTGCTCCACAGATGTCGTATGAACAATGTGGCCCCCAGGGCCCTAACTCGGCCCCTCTCCATTGTGTGTGTGTTCTGCTGTAGTTCTGTGTCCCAGCAAGCGGTCCGATTCCAGTCCGGATTCTGACCAGTGCTCTCTCCATTCACCTCACGACGAGTCCGAGCGCAAAACAAAAGCGTTTAAGGGTCTCAAACAGGATTTGGTCACATGAGATGCTGAAATCTGAGTAATACAGATTAGACGGATCAGCTCTCAAATCATGGGGCTTCCAATCAGTGTTTTACACATTCATCAACTGACTCTCAGGAGCCGATGTTTATGAATATGTAATTCCGCTCTCAGTATTTCAGTTCTTGTTCTCGACTGATATGCTCAAACATATTTTTTGTATTTTTTATTTCTTCTGTAAGTGTCTTCAGTGGCATCATATGCTCAACAACTAGTCCCTGCAAACAGTGAGGTCCATAGCGTCCTCTTGTGGTCAGTTTTTGTAAATACACCAAGCATTTCACTTTTTAGAGTTTCACAAATGTATAAAATTAGAACAAAAATCCTTATTTTAATTAACAAAAACAAGTATGTTATGTTAAAAAATGTCTAGAAAAATTACTATAAAATCCCTAATAATAATAATAATAATAATAAAAATGCAAAAAAATAAATAAATAAGAAATGTTTTTATTAAACATAAGTGGATTAAATAATTGCATTATATTTTTATTAGCCATAATATGCTAATTGAAATTTCAGCATTCAAAAAAATGTTTTGATAATAATAAAATAAGATAAAATAATAAACACAAAAATATAATAATAATAATAATAATAATACACATTTTATAATTTAAAAAAAGTAATTTAAAGATAATTCTATACAACTGATATGTGTTAATTATTTTATCTTCTCTGCTCTCTGCAGTCGGGCGTGATGACGTTGGAGACGCACTGATGTGTGTGTAGATGCTCACACACTGATCTGCTGAGGTTTGCTGCTGCTCTGGGATCAGTGGTTTGTGTGTTGATTCTAGGTCAGTGTCCAGGCCTGACCAGTGTTAAGAAGATTAGGAATGACTCTTTATCTCTGAACGGGCTGCACACCAACAGAAGCTACGGTAAGAAGAGCTTCACACTATACAGTAAGTATATATGTAGTGTTGTATTAGTGTTTCATTGTTTTATCAGGAGATGAATGAATCGGGCCTTGATAATTATACTGCAGGACTGGGAGACAGTGATGACAGCGATGACGGTACAAAATACACACGCTTACGGACAGTATCATAATAGCATGTTTTTGGACACTAGCCTAGTGCTAACTTTAGCTGGTTTCGTGCGCACTGAACAGATCCAAACTCAAAGAACCTGTTGGCGGATTCCTGGGAGAGTTTATCCATCATGGACCGACTGGGATTAAAGAGGTAAAGACCCCATGAAACATACACAGTATGCTAATGCTACGCTAACAGGAAGTGTTTCTCACAGCAGCGTGGAGATGACGGAGGAGGAAGTAGAGGTGAGTCTGTCTGAATGTATGTTAGATGTAGATCCGAACATCTCCAGACATTGGTAACATCTGTCAAACACACACACAGAGCGCATTTACCCAGATTGCTGTGGGCTTTCACTGCGACCAGTACACGCTGACCCAGCGACTGCAGGCGGAGCGACACGAGCGCAGCGTCGCCGAGGACAACCTGCAGAAAGAGCTGAGACAGAGCAGAGAGATGCTGCAGGTACCGCCAAGACACCTGTTGTGGAAGTGTTGTGGGAGCGTTGTGAGTGTGTTGTGGTAGCATGAGAGAGTGTTGTAGAAGTGTTGTGAGAGCGTTGTGGGAACGTTGTGAGAGCAGTGTGAGAGTGTTGTGGAAATGTTGTGAGAGTATTGAGAGAGCGTTGTAGAAGTGTTGTAAGAGCGTTGTGAGAGCGTTGTGAGTGTGTTGTGGTAGCATTGAGAGAGTGTTGTAGAAGTGTTGTGAGAGCGTTGTGGGAACGTTGTGAGAGTGTTGTGGAAATGTTGTGAGAGTATTGAGAGAGCGTTGTAGAAGTGTTGTAAGAGCGTTGTGAGAGCGTTGTGAGTGTGTTGTGGTAGCATTGAGAGAGTGTTGTAGAAGTGTTGTGAGAGCATTGTGGGAACGTTGTGAGAGTGTTGTGAGAGCAGTGTGAGAGTGTTGTGGAAATGTTGTGAGAGTATTGAGAGAGTGTTGTAGAAGTGTTGTAAGAGCGTTGTGGGAGTACTGTGGGAGCATTGTGAGAGGGTTGCTCAGGCATTGTGGGAGCGCTGTGAGAGAATTGAGATAGCATTCTCAGATCCTTGTAAGAGTGTTGTGAGAGCAGTGTGAGAGTGTTGTGGAAGTCTTGTGAGAGTGTTGTAGAAGTGTTGTGAGAGCGTTGTGGGAGTGTTGTGAGAGTGTTGTGGAAATGTTGTGAGAGCATTGTGAGAGTATTGTAGCATTGAGAGAGTGTTGTAGAAGTGTTGTGAGAGCATTGTGAGAGCGTTGTGGGAACGTTGTGAGAGTGTTGTGGAAATGTTGTGAGAGCAGTGTGAGTGTGTTGTGAGAGCGTTGTGGGAACGTTGTGAGAGTATTGTGGAGATATTGTGAAAGCAGTGTGAGTGTGAGTTGTGGAAGTGTTATGAGAGTATTGTGGTAGCATTGAGAGAGTGTTGTAGAAGTGTTGTAAGAGTGTTGTGGGAACGTTGTGAGTGTGTTGTGGAAGTGTTGTGGGAGCGTTGTGAGAGTATTGTAGAAGTGTTGTGAGAGCATTGTGAGAGCGTTGTGAGAGTGTTGTAGAATTGTTGTGAGAGCATTGTGAGAGCATTGTGAGAGCGTTGTGAGAGTGTTGTGGGAACGTTGTGAGAGCGTTGTGAGTGTGTTGTGGAAGTGTTGTGTGGGAGCGTTGTGAGAGTATTGTGGTAGCATTGAGAGAGTGTTGTAGAAGTGTTGTGAAAATGTTGTGAGAGCGTTGTGAAAATGTTGTGAGAGTGTTGTGGAAATGTTGTGAGAGCAGTGTGAGTGTGTTGTGAGAGCGTTGTGGGAACGTTGTGAGAGTGTTGTGAGAGCAGTGTGAGTGTGTTGTGAAAGTCTTGTGAGAGTGTTGTAGAAGTGTTGTGAGAGCGTTGTGGGAGTGTTGTGAGAGTATTGAGAGAGTGTTGTAGAAGTGTTGCAGAGCGTTGTGGGAGTACTGTGGGAGCATTGTGAGAGGGTTGCTCAGGCATTGTGGGAGCGCTGTGAGAGAATTGAGATAGCATTCTCAGATCCTTGTAAGAGTGCTGTAGAATGGTTGTGAAAGCATTGTGAGAGCGTGGTATAAAAAATAAGTACCAGGTTCTGTTCCCAGTGGAAAACCCCCCCAAAAGTGAAGTGTGAAAGCACCATTACTGTTGTAGGGACAATGTCAAAGTGTTGTGAAAGGTTTGTGTCATCTTGCAGGTGTTGTATGAGCGCCTACATGAGGTGGACAGCAAAAAGATGGTGCAGCAGATGGAGAACAACTTGCAGAATCTTGAAAGCAACATGGACAATGTCCTCAAAACGGCAGAGATGCTTGGAGCTGCACATCAGGTGCCTTACAAAAATGTAAACACCTCAAACCAGAGAGTACACTGAGCCTTTTAACAGGAGCCATGCATTGTTCATTTTTTGCATCAGGAAGCGCGTGTCAAGCATGCAGTAGAGTTGATGTCAGTGCATGTGGAGCATCTCAAGAGACGTCACGCTATAGAGAGCGAGGAGATGCTGGAGGTCAGAAAGCTGCTGCACAGGAGGAAGGGCCGATTGCACAGTGACTCCACAGGTCAGTGCTGCCCCTAGTGGCCAGGAGGACATCTGACAACCACATCCCAGTATTACATACATCAGTACTCTTATATAATTGAGTTTCCCTCAAACAGATGACAGAGACCTGTTCAGATATTCATCACAACAGGTATCTGACCATAAATGAACAGTAAGACTCATTTATCTTGCATTTTAATGCCACTCTTTTCCATACATTGACAGTTCTGACAGTTCATTATCTTTAGATTTGTATTATTCTGATCATCAACAATAGCTTTTTTGTTTCTTGTTGTAGCAGACACGTCGCCGGGTCAGCATCACCTTCCTTCCGACTCAGTCTGAGGTACGTGTTTATGGATCATATCCCAGCATTCATTTCTTCAGGTGTAGCGTCTGAACGTTTTCACGATCTCTGCAGCTGAAGCATCTAGAGGCTTCGTTTCTGGAGAACTGCAAAGCTAATTTGGATGCAAAGAAGCAGCACTTGGACAGGAGGTAAATCCTTAAATTTGGGATTTGCTAAAACCTTAATTAGCCAGAAATATTGATACTTTCCTGCTTGCATCTCTCAGACAGGAAGTAGTTCCAGCAGATTCCCCCGTGAGCAGTTTAAACCAAGACGACGACATAGACAGCAGCGTGTTTCAAAGGTATAACGCAACCAGTACTCTTGAGATGTATTCGTACACTATGTAAGTGCATGTAACCACACTTCGTATTCTCCAGTGCAACGCAAACCACATCGCTGCACCGTCGCTGCCAGTATTCTTCTGCAGGAAGTTCATTTGAGGGGGAGGAGTCAAACCCTGAGCTGTATGTTTACATGTATTTATCATAATTTATGTGCGTACGTAATACCTTTGACTTGCTGTGTGATGTTTGCAGATGTCTCTCTCTGACACAGCGCCCCCTGTTGTCCTGGAGGTCTACATGCGAATGGATCATCAGAATGATTGTACTTGTATTAGGTCTGATGATGCTGATAGCACTTTTATATGTAGTCACAAATAATTTGGTTTAGTGTTGTTATCTTATAGGACAGTTTGGATAAAAATAAACATACTGAATCATGAATGAATGGCCGTTTTCTGTTTTGAGTGTAATTGACTGTGTGTTTCCAGCAGGTGGCAGTGGTGAGTTACTCATTCACTCTTTACTGAGCACCGCAGATGAATTAACTGGATTATAGTGTTAAATTCACTGTGAATGTGGCTGCACATGTCTGTCCTGAACACAGTGCAAACAGATCAGCATTAGATATTCTGATTTAACACAGCTGAATGTGCTCGTTTCTCCTGAAACAGGTGCAGAGCGATAGCAACAGATGAATGATGCTAATTAACGCTAATTAAATTCTGAGAGGCACTGAGAAGCTTCAAAACAGAATCGTTCAGGTGTTGCTCATTTTATGCTGCTTTTATTTGGTTTGTTCTGGTAATGAATGCACTGGACACTGATATTAATGTTCAATTATGTGGCTTGATGCAGCTTGTGAATGAAAAACATGTCCATATTAGATTAAACTTTCATCCTCATTCGGCTGAAATTATATCAACACTTACAGACGTTTGATAACGGTCCTTCACAGGCTCCTTGGAATAAATTACCGCTTCGGTTTCCTGTAATGTGAACTTTAGGGCATCTTAAACCCGCCCAGATCCTGCCGTGCAGCCAATCACACAAAACAAGATCAGGAAGCGCTCTTAATTTTCTGGTAAGGTAATTTTAAGCAGATTAATATAATGTGTTCATAAAAATCACTTTAGATATTTTTGAAAGCAAAGTTTTGAAAGAATATTGTATTTTATTATACGGCTCTCTGGAATGCTTGATTCTGATTGGTCAGTTGAGACATTTGCAGGTTCGTTATTTTCGAAT